>JABCMJ010011929.1:0-12780 GCA_014822125.1 Arbutus unedo | reverse complement strand
AATAACCAGAATAATTTGGAGTTGTGGTGGATTATGGGGGATTGCAAGACCCCGGTGTTATGATATCAATGAAGGGGATTGCGAGACCCTGAGATTGTAATTTGCCTAAGGAGGATTGCGAGACTCCGATGCTGCGATACCAATGAAGGTGACTGCGAGACCCTGATGTTGTACTTTTGATATGGGGGATTGCGAGACCCTGGTGTGGAGATAATAATAACTAAAAGATACTCAATGCGGAAAGTTTTATACACGACATTGCATATTTATGATTTTGCACGATATTGCATATTTCATGTTTATTTATTGTTCTTTACATGATGCGTAGAATTATTATCATATATGTTTATTTGTAGATTAGGGGTAAGGTTAGACTTTTCGACTTAGTGTAAATCACTCATTTGGAGCTATTTCTTGGCCCCTGGTATTTCACACCAGGTTTTGAGGAACAGGTTGAGGCAGAGCATAATTTGGAAATTCAAGAGACTGAGGAGGACGAGATGAATTTATCAGAACCATGACTATACCAGTAACAGTCCAATGGTTTAACCTAGAGTGTCCCTTTAGTTGCTTTTGATTAATGATAATTTATGACTCGAGTTATTGGTTTTCAAAATTATTTAATGAACTAAATTTTGGGTCGGTTATTTTGCCGGCAATTAATAAATATTTGAGAATTTGGCCCTTTTGTTTTTAAATTAAAAATTTTATTCCGCTGCTTAATTAAATATCTTTTATTATAACGTACCATAAAAACATGGGGTGTTACAACTACTATCTCTGTTTTGTATTGCTTAGATTAGCTATGTATACATGCAACATCTCGTGTAATTGGGGATTAAGTTTTCAATGAGAAAATGCATTTCGTCTTCCTTATTCTTAGTAGAGGGCTTTGATGGTGTCTATGAGGATACGAAATTCGATATTTATTATTTTATATTTGTATTTTATTTTAGAACTTCATGGTATTGAGTTTAATGTTTAATTACGGTTCGGATGTAATGATATAGAGTGTTGGCCTCAATGTGGGGCTTTTAGAAGTTCAAGGGGGTTGGTGTAATTAATCTTTTACTGAATATAAAAGGATTAGAAAATATTAAAAATTAGATTTTATTAATGTTAGATAGCTTTTATTAAAATCTAGAAACTCTAGTTTTACTTGAGGAAGACGAATGGGCTAATAGACAAAGGATTCGCGCGAGGTGATCAGCGAGAAAGTCGTAGAGGGTGCCGAGAGTTTCGCATACAGCCCAATAACAATCGAGTACAAGAGAATTAGAGGGTCTTTAAAGAACTACAATATTTTTTACATTTTTATCAAATAAGGTAGGATTTCATGTAGCATTGAGATGTTGTGTAAATTATGTTTAATTTGATGATTTATGTGTTGTTTTTTGTGTGTGATCGAGTCATGCATGCTCTGTGTGGATTTCGAGATATTTTGGACAGTTAGGTTGCAAAAACAAAGGTTAAAACAGGGGTTGTTTGTATTTTATTTGCAAAGAACAGAATCTGAGAAAAATAAATTACAGCGATAATTCAATTTTGAGAAATTTCATTAGAAATGTTCTAAAACTCTAAAATTTCTGAAATATTTACTGATTGTTGGTTTATATGTTTTTCCTGTTGGGTTAAAATTTTGAAACCTAATTCAAAGTACAAAATTCTACAAAAATTCATGATTGAACTACAACAGATTCGCACTTGTGCATGTTGCACTCACACATTTGAAAAAATGAGTATAACTTTTAGCACGAGTATCTAAATTGTGCACCGTTTTTTTTGTTTGAAACTAGCCACATTGAGCTTAAGAAGAATATATAGTTTGCGTCTTATTTTTACACAAGCAAAATTAAGTTTCCGATTGAATTTTTTGAAGTAGTTTTGACTTTTCAAAATGAAGTATCCATCTTTGAACCGACATGACGATGTCTTCTGAACTCCATTTTTAACCTATCACCTATTGTATGAAAACTTATAGAGTTTAGTTTCTATTGATATTGGACTCAATACTTTTATTTGTACGTTATAATGATTTAGCATTTTTAAGGTTGAACCTAAGTATATAGCTTATGTCCACTCGAGCGACCTACTAAAAAACATAATGTTTCCTTTTTAATTTTCGATCTATTTCTTGCCTTCTGGTCTATTAGTGGTTGTCTAAGTCAAGAATTGTTTATGGGTTCATACAAGCATGCATGGAAGTCAAATACTGGGTAAAGAGGTGTCCCGAAGATCGGAACGGCCTGTGAACTCTACTTGGAGTCCTTGTGATTCCTCCAGTGAAAGATCATAAAAAAATTGGGTAAAGAGGTGTTTCGACGGTCAGAGCAGTCCATAAACTCTATGATAAGGTGCCCGATGTGGATAGCCCGCATTGCAAGACCGTTGAATTCTGCATGAGTCGCATGTCGAGCATGATATCATTGTGATTATTTAGTTGGATATTTCTATTGTTGTTTATTCACATAATGTTGTTGATGCAAACATGTTTTAATCAATATGTCGATGTTTCAATATGATTTTCTACTCGAGCTCCGGCTTATATTTTTTTGTAAACTAACAATTTACAAGTGATAATATGGATCTGAGGACTTAGACCTCGAGTTTGGAGATGATTCAACATGCTAGTTAGGCTTATGTTTTCAACAGTACTATTATGTTGTAGATGTTTTTTGACTTTTGTTTAGTTATTTGGGCATTGTGCGCCCTTTGTTTGATTTCATGTACTATTTTGGAGAAATTATTTATTTGGCCATTGTGAAAGTTGATTTGTGGACTTCGGAGTTTTATTTATTTATTAGAGTTGTCATTATGTTGTTGTACTATTCCATTGCTTATTTCATGCCCTAAAGTTTAGGTTGTGACAACTTCATATAAGAGCATAGTTTGAATATCTAGAGTCATGGATAGGGTCCTAGAGGTCTAGAGGTCTGTATGTGGAGTCATGTCTTGTCTTTGAACGTTCGTGCAACTACATGTGAATTCCGGTTAGAAGAGGTGCTTAATCACCGTGTCTTCTGATTGAAGGTCCAGGAACGTTAATTGGAATATCAGGCTAACGTTCTTAAAGGCATTTCTCATTGTGTGTTCTATGTGCTTATGTGATTTAATGCTTACTTGTATATATGTGTTGACTGTCTTTTGTTACCGACGAGTTTTATCCCTTCCTGTTGTGAGATGTCGTCTCATAGAGTTCAGGGTAGGGGCAGGGGTGTTGTTGTTGCTGTAGGAGCACCCAACTAGTATATATAGATGACCTAGTAAGAGTGACAACTAAGGCTCTACAACATCTAGTTTTGCATCTGTTTAGGACTTAGAGGTTGAGTTGTTAGATTTTGTTATGTTTGTGGAGGCACTTGTTGGTGATACCATGATGGTCGTGTGTGTCGATAGTGTGAAACCATGAATGTCGACAGTTGATTACCATTCAACCTGATAGTGTTGGATATGATGGATTTTGATATCATATTGATTATTGACTGGTTGGTGTCTTACCGAGCTAGTAGACATTGCTATCAAGGTAGAGTAACTATTTGTACTCTGGATGGTCATTGTTTTCAGTTCTGGGGTGACAATGGTGATGTCAATACTATTATTTACGAGTTTTCAAATAGTGAAGATGTTGGTCACGTTTTTTCATGTTTTAGAAGATGAGGGTGGTAGGAGTTAGGATGTTTTACCATTTATACTATGTGATTTTCTAGACGTTTTATCGGAGGATATAGTGGGGCCTCCTCAGTGAGAGGTGTGGAGTTCTAATCGATCTTGTGCCAATGATTCCTTTTTTCCTTGTGATACCTTATCAGCTTGTTCTGGCAGAAATTGAAGAAAGTAGAGGTGCAGCTCTAGGGGATAATTTGATGAGGGGTTAAAAATCATGCGGGATAATAATCCGTATGCTACATATTCTAAGTGCGAGGTCTGGTTCTTGAAGGTGAAGCTTTTAGACATGTAGTGTTAGGGGATGGAGTTGTAGTGAATTTGTTCTAGATTGATGTTGAGTTGACTTGGGAGCGACCCAATAGTGCATTTGAGATTTGTAATTGTTTGAGTTTGGCAAGCTATTAATGGTGCTTTGTTGAGGATTTTGTATTATTGATTACATTAGTGATAAATCTTACTTAGAAGGAAATCAATTCAAATGAATGAAACATGTGAGCCTTTATCCCAAGAGTTACAAAAAAGTTTACCTTGGCACCAGTTTTGGTGAAACCTGAATGAGATGTGGGTTACTCGGTATACTGTGATGTGTCTGTGGATGGGTTCTCCAGACTAATTGAGTTTTGAAATTTGCAGCTAGAGTCCTTGTTTTGGAGACATGGTCTGAGGATGTACTCCATGAGTTTTACCATCTTGTTTAGTTGTGCAATCAGGTGGTACAAAGATGTGTCAAAAATTGAGATAGCAATATTATTGGAGAGGTATGAGAATGTGTATTGAAGATGACATTCTTATGAGGAATGACCAATGAGAATTTTGGATGATGGGGAATAGGTTTTGTGTGGGAAGACAATTTCATTGGCCTAAGTTTTGTAATGTCGCTATGGTGGAAGAGATCATTTGGAAAGAAGCAAGACTAAACTTGTTTGTTGTACCAGAGATGTTAGGAGACTGAGTATATTTCGTGGTATTACATATGTACTAGTAACTTGATATAATGTGTTTTATTCGTTTAGGATATTAATTTGCATTTATTTGAGGTCTAGGATTAGAGTTGTGAAATTGTAGCTTAACCTACTGAATTAGGATGGACGATCGTAGCTTAACCTTTGACCTGGTGGTGTGAGATGATGGAGTTGGTATTTTGAGGTATGGAAGGTGGATGGTGTTTTCGTTGCTAGAAAACCGCAAGAATGTATATTGAGAGTCATTCTTAACTTGGGGAGAAAATTTCGTGAACAAAAATTCCTGGGGGGATTGTGAGAACCCAAGGTTCGATATTTATTATTTTATGTTTTTGGTTTACTTTAGAATTTTATGGTATTGAGTTTAATGTTTAATTGTGGTTCGGATGTAATGATATAGAGCGTTGAGCTCAATGTGGGAATTTTAGAAGTTCAAGGGGTTAGCGTAATAAACTTTTTTAATAATATAAAAGGATTAGGAAACCTTAAAACTCAGATTTTATTAATGTTAGACAACTTTTATTAAAATCTAGAAATCCTAATTTTGTTTAACGAAGATGAACGAGCTACTAGACAAAGGATTTGCGCGAGGTGATCAACTACAAAATCGTAGAGGGTGCCGAGGGCTTCCCATAGAGGCCAAGAACAATTGAGTACGCGAAAAGTTTGAGGGTCTTTCGAGCACTATAACGTTTTCTGCTTTTTTATCGAATAAGGTAGGATTTCATGTTGTTTAACATTGAAATAGTGCATAGATCATATTTAATTCGATGATTTATGTGTTGTTTTTGGTGTGTGATTAAGTCATGTATGTTCTTCGTAGATTTTGAGATATTTTGGACAGTTAGGTTGCAGAAACACAGGCCAAAACAAGGGTTGTTCGTATTGTATTTGCAAATAACAGAATCTGACAAAAACAAAACACAACGATAATCTAATTTTGAAAAATTTCGTTAGGGTTGTTCTAAAATTTGAAATTTTTTGAAATGTACATTGAGCGTTGATTTATGTGTTTTATCTGTTGGGTAAAAATTTTGAAGCCTAATTCAAAATATAAAATTATATAAAAATCTCTGACTGAGTTGCAACGGATTGGCACCTGTGTAGGTTACACTGACACATTTTAAAAAAATGAGTATAACTTTTAACACGAGTATCAAAATTGCGCACCGTTTATTTTGTTTGAAACTAAACACATAGAGTTTCAAAACAAATATATTATGTTTCTTATTTTTACCCGAGAAAAATTAGTTTTTCAATTAAATTTGACGAAGCAGTTTTGGTGTTTGAAAATGAAGTATTCAACTTTGAACCGATAGGACAATGTCGTCCAAACTCCGTTTCTAACTTATCACCTATTGTTTGAAAGCTTGTAGAGTGTGGTTACTATTGACATTAGACCCAATACCTCTATGCAGAAAAACAGAATGTTCCCTTTTTGCTTTTCAGTCTATTTCATGCCTTCTGGTCCATTTGTTGTTACTATTTAAGTCTGAAATTGTTTATTGCAAGTTCATACAAGCATGCATGAATGTCAAATACCAAGTAAAGAGGTGTATCGATGGTCGGAGCAACCTATGAACTCTTTGATAAGGTGGCCGATTTGAGTAGTCGACGATGCAAGACCGTCGAATTCTGCAAGAGTCTCATGTCGAGCATGATATCATTGTGGTTATGCAGTTGGATATTTCTTGTGAGACCCGAATCATACATTTCTCATATTGTCATGCATTTTGTGATTACTATAAAAAAAATTAAATTAATCACTTGTCATGTAAAAATTTGTTTGCGTGAAAATCAATTTTTGATGTATTAAAATTTCAATTGTTACGAAGTATGAGGAAACTAAAAATAGTTGGATGTCTATATTATATATAATATGAAACATAAATTACACTCATGTTAACTAACTATATAATTTGCAAAACTTGCAGCATGTAAAATATATTATACATAAAGTATAAGTATATCAATTATTATTTTTGTATATAAGATCTAATAGGATATTTATCGAGAAGGGGGGAGCAGTGTAATTATCTTAGTAAGAATAAAAACAAGGATGGCCGCATGGGACACGTGCTGTGTCTATTTCATGACCACCTTAGGATGACTTGTCCTAACCATAATTTCCTCACTAGTTAATGTGTAAGGAATAGTTTTGAGTAAAGAAACAGAAGGGAAAAAAAAAAAACTGAAGAGAGGAAAGTGTCGGAGAATACAAGGAGTACTGAAGAGGAAGTGGAATTCTGCATAAACTACTTGTAAGGTATTTACCTCATCCGGTTCAAGAACATGAAGATTATGTTACTAAGTAGTTTCAATTTAATTATTGTTGAGCCTACAAGTTATTAGTTAGTGGTGAGTGAATTAATTTACTCTTATTAGTCGACTGTGGAGCAAATATTAAAAATATTGCTATTGTTCTATGATATGAGTGTGTTAAGCCGTTAGGTGTTTAAAATTAAGTTTAAAGGCTAAAAATTATGTTATGAATGTTGAATTTTAATATGCAGAAAGCTGGAAACCAGCCTCACGGGCTGAAATGAAATATGTTCTGAAAATATATTTTAAAAAGGGGCCCTAAACCAAAGCTTTATTTACTGAAATCTGCCTAATAAGGTTGGCAAGTAGTCTCATTGATATATGTATGTGTTTTATATGTACGAGATATATTCCTTTTCATAAGTCTTGCTGATGAATTTTTAAACTGGGCATCTTAGGTTTATACAAAGTAAAAATAAACTTAGGAATCATGTTTAGAAAAAAAGAAAAAAACATGAGTTTCATTTTAGTATCGGCATTTATAACTTACCTGCTAAGATACATGTTATTTGGTAGTAACCTCAATTTTACCTACTGCGAATGACATTTATATGCTAAAAATGATAAATAGGACTAATTTTTAATTTGTAAGTAGAAATCAAATGTTGTATGATGAATATGTGGTTTAAGAACTGAAGTCAAATTTTAATGTTTAACGTGCATATCATGCATTGACTGTACGTGGATAATTTAATTGCTCATTTGCATCATTGTATGATTCATGCTAGGTCCAGAGTGGTCTACGCCCACTTCAGCTCCGTCTAGAAGTTAAGTTGAGGTCCCGGTTAATCCGGTTGTTTTTGGAAGGTGAGTATAAGAATTATATAAATTAGAACTAAAATATTTTGCTTGCAATTTCTAAATATGTTATCTTTTTATGAACTGTGATTTGAATGGTTAGGATATTATGGATCGAGAATATTTTTGAAATGTGTTTTGAGATTCATACTACGATAGCCTTGTTGGTCCTACTCCTGGGCTAATGTGGAAGTGTTTGCTCCGGTTCTGGGCTTAATATATATTGCTCACATATGGGATATGTGGGTGTTTCCCTACCATTGGGATTAAAATAGCCCATGTTGATTTCTCAAGGTAACAGTACTGTCTTAACTTTGGTCGAAGGTAAACGACCATTGGCTATATATGATGAGTTGTTAGACCTTGTGATTGTCTTTATGAATATTCTTTTTGCTGAAAGAATTATTTCAACTTAGCTTGATCCATAAATATTTTGTTTGTTCTTATTTATATGATTCAGTTGTACTCACTGAGCATGTGGTTAGCTCACGCATATTTATACGATACTCTTTCTGGTGTTCGAGAATAGAAGTCGGTCCATTGTACAGTTGTCGTCGTTAGTTCGTCTTTTGGTTTGTTCTGTGAGAGAAGTTGATTGCACCATAGAGTACAGCTTTTAGTATTTTATTTTAGTGAGTTGTTGTACTTTGTTGTTGACATCTACTGTGGGGTGTGACCCAGTATAAGAGGTTGTTATCTTGTGTGATATTGTACACTTTAGGATTTTTTTTTTTTATATATATATATAAGAGGTTCTTTTAAAGTTTGTCTTTTAGTACTTAATCGCATAATTTTGGTATTAAAGGTGCTATCACGTCACATTCTTGGGTGGTTCTATTATATCATCGGGATTGGGGCGTGACATTTCTATTGTTGTTTATTCACATAATGTTGTTGATGCAAGCATATTTTAATCAATATGTCGACGTTCTATTATGATTTCCTACTCGAGTTCCGACTTATATTTTTCTGTGAACTAACAATTTACAAATAATGATGTGGATCTAAGAACTTAGACCTTGAGTTTGGAGATGATTCATCATGCTAGTTAGGATTATGTTTTCAGCAGTACTATTATGTTTTAGATATTTTTAGACTTTGGTTTAATTATTTAGGCATTGTGGACCCGTTATTTGATTTCATATACTATTTTGGAGAAATTATTTATTTGACCATTGTGATAATTGACTAGTGCACTTGAGAGTTTTGTTTATTTATGTATTAGAGTTGTCTTTATGTTGAGTTTATATTATGTTTTTGTATTGTTCCATTACTTATTCCATATTCTGAAAGTTTGGGAAGTGACAGTGTCGCTTAGTAAGACTTGTTGAGGTCAAGCAACTGAGTGAGAACACCATGAGCGAGGTGCCAGATGCCTAAGAGGTCTTAGAGATCTCACACGTTTTCCACAATGTTTCAAGTCCTTTGTGGTCGAGGACTACATTTTTAGGACTCGCTCATTTTTAGAGAGTTTACGGGACCCTAATACCAATATAAAAGATGTCAAGCATTAGGTAGGTAGACACGTTTCACCTAATTAGGCTAAAAGGAGAAGTATCGAGATTGGTGACCGAGCAACCACGTGGCGTGTACCACTGGTTAGGGGCGGCCTAACAACTGGGTGAGCCAATAGCATGTGGTCGGGTACCGTTAAGAGTGAGACGGTCGAGCAACCACGTAGAGGTGACATGGGATAGACCATTAGTATGTATGTACTAGTGTTACTAAATCACGACAATACCTTACCCAATCCAACTAACTAAGACGTGAAATTCTTCAAAGCCTTTCCACTAACTAATTCTCATTCATTCTCTCTAGCGGTGTTGCGGCAGCAAGCGGTGTTGGTGGCGTGGGAAAACTACCTCACTCTCTCTCACTCACACACGCCCATTCGTAATTTAAAGATGAGAATTTCTTAGACTGCTATATTATTGAGATGAAATGAATTCTATTCTCCCAATCTCTCTATTTAAGAGAGAGAACTCAGTCTCATAAACCAAATTCCCACAGCTTATCTTTCTTTAAGTCACATCTTTCTCTCTCTGAAATCTCAAATGGAAACAATTTGATCAAATTGCATTTTCATGTACTCCCTCCCTCTCTCCCTCTCTCCCTCTCTCTCTCTCTCTCTCTAAATAGCTAAATGGAAACCATCTAATCAAACAATTTGATCAAATATGAACACAAATGTTAACCCAAATATGAAAAATACAGTATGTTCGTTTTGAAAATAGTGACTAATAGTACAAACAATCAATTGTAATAAATAAAAAGAAAATAGAACGACTTATCGATTTGACAAAATAAAAAAGGAAACAGAATTAGACCGAGGCTAGCGATGAATACTATTTCCTTAAAGCAGATTACGCTATCGCACTTGTGCTCACAATTTTGGACATCTGCCTCTCAAGATACAACGATCTTTTGGCACAAATGTCGCAGCACTTCAACAATATGCACTACGAACAGAAAATGTCCAGAACCCCTTTAACTCGCTATATGCTGTAGAACGGTGTGTGCGTTGGAAAAATTGAATGCACGAAATGGCTGTTGAGTGGCTGTTTATTGGAAAAATTGAATGCATGAAATGGCTGTTGAGTGGCTGTTTGTATAAGCCTCAAGGTGCCTATTTGGAACGGTCATGATTGTTCAGTGTAAAGGGGTTGGTCACAACTTTCTGGTAAGGTAGGGTTTCATTTGCTTTTGTTCGGGAAAGAGAACCCTTCACAAAATTTAATTCGCAACAATTCGCATCTGGTATTTACTTCGCACTAGTTTGGGTTTTGGGTTGCATCCAATTCGGATTAAAAAATTACAGTTTAATTTTCTAGCCCAAAAAGTTTAAGTGGGTCAAAAACCAAGCCCAGGCCCACAATTCGTGCCCAAGCCTGAGCACGGCATGGTCGGTGGGTCGAAGAGATGGATGGCGGCGACACGCGCGCATATGGTCAAAGCGGCAATAAAGTGCCTACTCGCCAACTCAAAAAAGTTGTATAACCCTAAGGGCTAAGCCCTTATTGAAAAATTTCTCTTAAACACTCAACTTGTTCCTAATATTTTTCTAATGTGGAACAAGGTTCCACGCTCCCTAAAATCCCCTTCTTCAAACACAACTTTGATGTCAAATTTTTTTCACTCCTTAAGTGAGTTTGACAAATTCTTTGCATGGTGTTAAGCGCCCACTTTTCTTTAGCTCTAAAATAGCTAAGGCAAAATCATTTTTCAATAATCCCCCACATAAATAAAATTTGCACAATAAACATGGTAATGAAATGCTAACACTAAGAGAGTTCAATAGGAAATTTCCTGCATATGGGTAGGTAGTTTTTGGCCTTGAACCATCGCTAGTGAAAGTCTATCGGATTTATTGGCTAACCAATTGTCGCAATGCCTTGAATAGATCAGCCGTTGGTGTAAACCAAGACAATAGACCTCACACAGAGTCTTTCCTTACATAGTTCCATTCTCATGGTTGTGCCCATTTTTGTCCTGAAAAATGCCTAGTTGTTCATGAGTGCTCTAGAGAATTCAGCCTTATAATTCTCATAAAAGTGGCCACACTTCTCACTCATATAGGTGATTCCTCATTGTGAGTACCCTACTCTACCCCATTTGATATTTCAAGATATGAGAATTATTAAAATTTTAACTTAACCTAAACATGCGGCAAGTATCACTTTTATGTCATATGAATAGATAGGAGTTAATATCTCCAAAGTGATCGTTCTAAGGCATGCATAACTTCGTACTCCTGTTGAACATAGATCTTGAGATCTTTAGTCAACTAGGTTGGATGTCCATTAAGGTGACTTAGTTAATAGGCTTTAAACCCATTCCCCTCGATGATCACTTCACTTGCTCTTTGTTTAGACCTTTTGTAAGTGGATCCACGATATTGTTCTTTGACTTGACATATTCTATGGAGATTATGTCATTTGAGAGCAAGTGTTTAACGGTATCATGTCTACGACGTCTCGTAGACATGATACCGTTAAACACATTATTCTGTGCTCTGCCTATTGGTGACATACTGTCACAATGTATACAAATTGCAAGCACTAATTTTAGCCACATGGGAATATCTTCTGAGAAGTGGCGTAACCATTCAGCCTCTTCTCCAACCTTATCTAAGGCTATAAATTCTAATCCCATTGTGAATTCGGCAATGCATGTCTATTTTAATGACTTCCAAGACATAGCTACACCTCTTAATGTAAAAACATATCCACACGTGGATTTTGAGTCATTTGAGTCTGATATCCATTTTGCATTACAATATCCTTCAAGAGCTGTTGGATATCTTGTATAGTGTAATCCATAGGTTTGAGTACTTCTTATGTATCGCAAAACCCTTACAATAGCTTCGCAATGATCAGCTCCCGGGTTACTTGTAAATCGACTCAATTTGCTTATTGCATATGCTATGTCTGGCCTCATGCAATTTATTAAATACATTAAACAGCAAATGATTCGCGAATATTCTAATTGTGATATCCCAATACCCGTATTTTTCCTTAAGTGCAAGTTCACGTTTATAGGTCTGTTAACTGCATGATTATCATCCTTATTAAATTTTTTAAGGATCTTATCAATATAGTGAGATTGAGATAAGATATAGCCATCAGATGTTTTTGTGATCTTCATTCCTAAGACAACATCTGCTTTACCCATATCTTTCATGTTGAATTTAGAATTTCAACATGTAAAGGCTCAGAAATTTTCGTTAATTTATACGATTAAAAGGTCATTAATTGATCCATATTTGGACTATCGGGTCAGGTTTTGGACCATCAGGTCAGGCCCCAAAAACCTTCCAGTCAGATCTGGAAAATTCGAACAGAAGACAGATCTGACCGGTCAGATCTGGACCAACCGGTCAGATGTTCCGGTCAGATCTGAAAATTTGGCCTAAAAATTTTAAAAATTTAAGTCAGTGAGGAGATCTGACCGGTCAGATCTGGACCATCCGGTCAGGTCATCCGGTCAGATCCTGGACGCGAATTTTAAAGGGTCAAAATCAGATTTTTTGGGG
>JABCMJ010011924.1:0-36966 GCA_014822125.1 Arbutus unedo | reverse complement strand
TCATTTGTCGTAATAAAATTTATTTTTGGTTAATTTGGAAAAAAAATCCTCTTTCTTTACATGCCCTATAATATTTGGGATCCTTAATTGAGTTGGAATGAAGTGAATTTAAAATAAATTAATTTGAAACGAGTTCATGAATTTGCTTAATATTGAGAACTCCTAATAAATATGTTTGAGTGTTTTTAAAACGATTTTTGAAGAAAAAAAACTCCGAGATGTTGTTTGGTATAAGTGTTTCATAAAAAATTTGGGAGTTACATTTTTTCGACATTTTCGAGGTGTTCTCTCTCTCTCTCTCTCTCTCTCTCTTCTCTTATTGAGAAATGAATATTATTTAGAAAGAAATAAAAATATTTGGGAAATTTTTTTCAAAAAAGTTCAAATTTTTTTTTTTTGGAAAATAGCCAAACGAACACAGTCTAAAAATGCTTGGATTCACTTCGTTGCATAAAGTGAACAAAAGTTTTGGATTATGAAAATAGTACTCGGCACCTTTTGACGATTTCCTAAATGAATTCCAAGAATTACACGTTAATGTGTGATAGAGAAGAAACCTGATGTATCGTCACATGGTACCGAAAGGTGCATAGTAGATTATGAGAATGTAAAGTAGGAGGTAAGTTACAAGGACACATAGTTTATACAAGTGGCAGAAAAAGCCTTGTGCAAATAAGAAGTCTAGGACCATGTTTTTTCATTTATAAATTTGGACGCACAAATTTAAATATAAATATGTTTGAGAAATCGTTAAATGCATAGAGAGTCTATATTGTTTTAAAGGTTTCGTGTGTCTAACGCAGAAGAGGAACTAAGATTTGATATTTTGGAGGTCGGAATTTTTTTTGAGAAAAATAGAAAGCTGAATATAATTTAGAGGATAGAAATGTAATTTTCATATCGAGTCCTATTGTTTTTTTGAAAATTTTGAAAGGTCTGGCCCCCTCATTTAATTTCTGTGCAGTACATATGTCGGTATTTTTGGTTGTTTGGCTGTTGGAACTTGGAAGGCTATTTTCTCATTCTCTCTCCTCTCTCACACTCTTTCGTCTCTCTCCGCTGCAAAAAAAAAAACTCTGAGAATAACAAAGCAGAACTTTTGATTTTTCCGGCAGGTAAGATATTGCAAAGGAGGCAAGTGTGCTTTCTTTAATTATTACTTCTGTAGCAATATACAATGCTGGCTACTATAAAACAGAGAAGGCACCACTCGCAGCTTGCACCACCAGCTCCTGCTTTCTTCCTATTCATTTGGTTACAGACACCAACGCCCACAAACCCACCGTAAATGCCCATCGAGTCACTCATAGAGCTAATAAGTTGGATTCTCTTGCTGGGTTTTTTTTTTTTTCAGTTTTCAGGTGAAAGTACTGATGATGGTGGGTTTGACACTGGGATATCCGGTAATCGGAGGAAAAAGGACGGAATGTGGTACAGGAAATTTGATGCATGTGAGGGCTTCCGCCGCCGGAGGCAGCGGCGCTTCTGGGTTTCCCTCATTTCTGCCCAAAGAAGTTCACGAAATCAAAGACCCATTTGCTCGAACCTTGGCTCAGAGGATCCAAAGGCTTCCCGTTCAGGTCTTGTAGTTCTGTGTGTTAAAAAATTATTAGGCAATGTGGGGTTTTAGAATGTAGAATTCGGGTTTATTTCCCTTTCCTAATGTTAATTTCTGGTGGGAATTGTGGTTTATTTCCTTTTCCTTATGGTCAATCTCCAGGATCAAGGACCCCTCTTCTTTTTCTTACCCTTTTAACTAAATTAATTTTTTTGTCAAAAACTTATAGCGAGTATTATCTGACTTTTTGCTCTTTTATATAGCGTTTTCCAATTTTGCGGCGTTGCCTCGGTTGGCTCTTCGACGGGAGGAATAAGAAAAACATACAAATACAGATCGAAATTTGAAAACATACAGATTAGATGCACTAAATATGTTGAAAAATTCGATTTTTTTCATCAAAGTAATTTTTTTGTTTGAGAACATAAAATGTTGATTTTCCTGCCAAGGCTATACAAACTTTTTTGCCTTACAGTTTTCAGTAATTTTTTATTAATGATCCAGATAATGGAAACTTGGGAAAAGTAACTAGTACTGAATAACTTAGATATCTCGCTTAGAAAAGGGCATTCATGGATTTTAACAGGCCTTTTGGATTGTGAGGAAAAAGGAGAAAGAAGAAAGGACTGGAGTGGTGAGAAACAAAAATGAACCAATACAATTCACCTTTTCCCTTCCTTTCATTTGTCAAGAAATTGATGGTAAAGAATTATTCTTGAGAAAGTTTTAGTGAAGTGAAGTAAAGAAAAAAAGAAACCTATTTTTTATGTGTTCATTTGATAAAAGAAATTGATAAGAAAGTTAAAAATCAACAGTTTAATTTAATTGTGTAAGAAAACAGTGTAAAAAATAAGATTCTTGCAAAATCTTGTGTTTTATATGGGATATGTTCTGAGAGAAAACTAGTCGTACTCACAACTTTCCGGCTAATTGCAACACATAAAAAATACAAATTAAATATTCCGGTACTTTCTTTTCTGTTCATGCCAACTGAACAGGGCATTTTTCATCATTTTTCACCATTTCTCAACTCTTCTATTTATCTAAATGAGTGATAAGACTCGCCTTTCTTTTCTTTTCCACCCTTTCACAATGCAAATGGGCCGTGCAAATGACTACAATCCTGAAAATTCTAAATATCAGCCTGATCAACAAGAACCATACACGGACAAGGTTGTAGATATAACATTTGCCTGGTTAACTTTTAGTATATCTATGCTTCCAATCTTGAAAATTGTGGGTGTATATGCTTTCTTCTGCACATTGCAACTGATCTGTGCTTCACTGCTTTATATTTCGCAGATTGGATTTTCTGGAAGTTGTATAATGAGTAGTTGTGTGAAGCCAATAAGACAACATGAGACCGACCCTGTCGTTCTTCTTCACTGTTTTGACAGGTTCTTAGCATGCACTAGTTATAGTGTAGATTTGACTATATTATGCCCATCTGAGCCTTTCTCATTCACTTGAATCTTTAGCTCTTGTTTAGAATGGAGATGCACATATCCGTTGCTTGAGGAGGCTGGTTTGGAGGTTTGGGCTGTTGATGTTCTTGGGTGGGGTTTCTCTGATTTAGGTTCATTCCTCCGGTCTTAATTCTCCTTTTCAAATGTGATAGACTTACTCGACCATGTTCTATCTTTCTATTTCTGATTACTTGTTGTTCCACCTTTTCCCATTATGTCTGTGATAGAAAAGCTTCCACCATGTGATGCCGCAGCAAAACGGTATCATCTCTATCAGGTAATTTGTGATGTTTTCTTTTACTTGTCGCTTGGAAATTTGATGATTGTCACTTTATTCTGCTGCAAGATGCAAGGCTTTGTTATCCATTCTATTAATTATCGGATATTGAAGCATCAGGCACTCTGTTATGATATTATATCTTCTCTCATTGGTCAATTACTTCAATTTGTTTCCCATATTTACATCATAGCTTTGGAAGTCCCACATTAAAAGGCCAATGATATTGGTTGGACCAAGCCTTGGTGGTGCTGTTGCAATTGATTTTGCAGTCAATTATCCAGAAGCTGTGAGTATTTCTATTCAGTTGAGCTATAAATGTCGTGCATGCAGTGATTTATCGCTCATAGTAAGCATCAATTAATTCAGATTTCAGAATGTTAAAGCATCCAATTCGAATTCAATTGGCAATGAGTGGAGAGGACGCACATGCTCATTTTTGTCTCAGCTTGCAGGCCCGTTTTGAATTTGTATTTCACGCAAATATAGCCCTTTGAATTAGCTTTCCAGCCCAACTTGAATCACCTTAATTGGGTAACTGAGTCAACAGATGTGATCAAAATACCAAGGGTTGTTCCATTGTGACTACTCTATTGTTGCGATGAACTTCAAGGATGTTTCTTGATCCCTTGAATCATAATGCCGCTATTCTATTACAGTCAAACACTCGATACATGTTTAAAAATGATTCCTTTTCACATAGATCCTATACAAACTCTCTAAAAAGATAAAGAAACGGAATTACAACTCGATAATCAGGATAAAAGAGTTTTGTGTTTTGCTAATGGAATTGCCAACACAAAGGAGCTCGGCTTTTTGGAACTTAGACTAGCTCTAATATCATGTTAAACCATTCAACTCAAAAACAACTGGCAATGACTTGAGAGTCACCTAGGCTCACATACTAGTTTTGGAGATAATAACTGATCAATATGGGACAAGCTCTAAGAAAAAAGTTAATTCTATATTGTTACCCTTACAAGCATGATATATTGAGTTGTCGAGCTTTTTCGGGTCTACCAACCACTCCCCAACAATTTAAAATGTACACACCTTTGGGCAAAACACGAAGCCTTCATGATCAATTACTATTCTGAGCTATGTTCAATGTAAAAGTATTAGTGTCATATTTCCAGTTGACTAGATCTGCGTAACTCTTCGCATATCCATTTTTGTTTTGCCTTTTTTGCTCTGAAACGAATTGAGTTAATTTTTGTGCCACTATTAGAGGTCCATAGAGAAAGTAAACTTGCTTTTTGTTTATGGATATAAGTCATCACTGCGAATTAAATAATATGATCATTCATAGTTTATTTCGTCAGATTTAGGAAGCATTGACTGATTGGAGACTGATAGTACATTTATCCGCAGTAATGGAATGTCTGATGACAGCTTAGCGTACTGCCTCCCATCCATGATGGTTATACGGCTGTTGAAATCTTGAGTTATGAGTTTGATCAACTTTGAGTTTACACGGCACTAGGTGTATCTCTAGGTATCTGAAATCAATGATATATTAGCATTATGCTTTTGTACATGTATGGACCACCTCTCGCTTTAGTGTTCTTGCATATACTTTGACACTATGATCTGATCTTTTAGTGACTGCTGTTAGCGCTTATGGGATAAGTTTTCTCTACTTCACAGGTCAAAAAGCTGGTTTTGATTAATGCAAGTGTCTATGCAGAAGGCAAAGGACTCGTAACAAAGTTACCTAGAATAGTGGCTTATGCAATGGTGAGTCTAGTCCTGATGGTTTTGGTTTTGCAGACTGTAGAGTGCACTGCTTATGGTCATTGGCCACAAACATTTGTTTGCTTGTGAGTTGGAATGCGTGCTTACTTGGACACATATGTTGTATGTAGTTCCAGAGGACAAAAGTCCAAATAGCAGTGGATTCTAATGTAGGCTATGCAAATATGTCAATTGCTGCTGCGAAATCAAAAGATTATACAGTCATCAGTTGTAATATTCTAAAGGTTTTTACCGTGTTTTTTGCTTATTACTCTTTAACCTTTTCTTTCTTCATCAAGTCTATTAAGAAATACTTAGTAACTTTTATATCTAAGAAAGAGGAAAACTCAAAATACTGCATTTGAAATTTTCTTTGCATTATGACGGATAACTAGATAAGTATTCATTTACTGCGGCTGATCGTGCGATTTTTGTATTAGAGGAGAGGATTGATTGCTACAGGTGTTAAGAGGTATGAAGTAGAATGTAGTGATCTTTTGTCGTACTGATTTCACGTTTGAGATCTTTATGATCACAAGTTTTATTCACTCCTGGGATATCAATTAGTATACAATAGAAGACAGTCCTACAGAAAATGGTGAATGTCATAGCCTATTCTTTGATGCAACTCTTTGAAGTCATATATGGAGCCGAAATCATCCTTTGAGGGCATATCATGACCTAACCTTCTGATTCTTATCTTGGAGTAGGTATCGCTTTTGAAGAGCATACCACTACGTCTGTATGTGAAGTTTTTGATCTTTGGCGATATCCCGTTTACTACGAGCTTGGATTGGACCAATGTAAGTATATGATTCATTTTTATACCGATGAACAGTTGACACTTGAGGGAAGTTGTATGTGCTTTATATGTGAGTCTGGCCAAAAAGCTAATTTGTAGTGTTAATGGCATTGTTTCTTCGATCTTCCTGATTAGGTGGGCCGCCTACACTGTCTGTTACCCTGGTGGGAGGATGCTACTGTTAACTATATACTTAGTGGGGGCTATAATGTCGTTGCGCATATAAAACAGGTATTTGACTATATCATTCGAAATTATTTTCTTTCCTTGGCAAAGCATACTAGGATCAGATGGGCAAACATGTTTCTTTATATTGTCCGTGCACATGATGTCTGCGAATATCTTGGTCCATGATTTCTGATATCGGTTACGTGAAAAGATCCATGTTTTCAATCTTCTGTGGATTTTTCTTGTTCCATATGCGAAACTATTGATTGCGTTTTGGTACACTCCGCTTACTTCCTTCCAGAAACTATATCTCAAAAGCCAAAATACTTGCAGAAGGGTTAGATAAATTATTAAATTTCTGAAAACGTATGTCCAATGCATCACACAAACTCGAGTGGGTCTTCATTATCTTTTGTTTCTCGGTCTCGAGATTAGTTTTAGTGTGACTACTGATTGTTGTTCTTTCCTCTTGCAATTGGTTTCTTCTCACCTCAGGCTCAGAGTTAAGAAACTAGCTACTCCCTTATATTTTGGCAGTGTCCTTTTTTGTCTCCTGTCTTTCGTATCTGAAGCAGTAGTTTGTCTTCGTGAAAGGGGAAATCTGATAGTTATAGATGTGGATATTGTCTGAAGTATTTGGAAGAACAGGGTCACTTTAATAAAAATAATCGCAAGACAATCGTGCTTCAAATTAAGCAACTAAAACGCAAGTGGAAACATCACTGTAGCGACTGACTGACTCTGTAAAAAGTACTTTCATCGTACAAGTTGGAAACCCTTTGGTCTGGTGTTCGACTCTCACCCGCCCGCTATCAATTCTTGTATTAGAACAGTCCATACAGAACTTTGCTCCGACTACAATTGGACCCCCACTAGTGTACGTGGTATTGGTCCCCAGGATAGTTGGTCCATTGAGCCAAGTACCGAGTTATTAAAAAAATGAGGAGAAAGATTCACCGGGGTGCTTAAAGAGTACTTTGGGATAACAATCATGTTGATTAAACAGTATGGTAGTTCTCATTCAGTGATCAGCACAGCACATACTGAAGATGTTCCTTAAACACGACTCTGGGTATATCCTGGAGGGTTTCATCGGGGACGACACACAGACTTTGGCATCAAATACACAAAGTAGTTCTCATACCCGAACCCACAACATAGATGTTTGTAGACTGAGTTTTTGACCACGTAACCAGTGGTCATCCCTGCATGAGGGAAAATACTGCTGTGCTAATACGTTGGTTCTTTTTGAAAGAAAACATTACATCTAAAATGCAATTTGAAGTTCTAGGAAATGCAATCCGTAAGGATTTCTTGTGAAGCTTGTCTTGATTTTGATAATTAGTAAGCTGTTGCTATAAGAATATGGGACTTGCAAAATTCTTACCTTCGACCATTGGTTAAGAGTATATCCAGATATAGAATTTGAAGGAGGACAAAGTTTAGGACATTTAATCGTCATGAGTTTAGTACGGTATTGGGACCATTGCTCGAATTCTTCACGTTGTTCTTTCATAAGAAACACCCTTATTGGGCTAGCATTAGTGGAAAACAATTTGGATTATTCAACTCTGAAATCATTCTTTTCTTTTGTGGCTCTATTCATGTCTTGGATAGTATGGCGGAAGGACGAGAAAAATCTTCAGAAACAAAACCATTTTTTAGCATTTATTTGTCGTTATTCTTAGTCTCTCTGGGAAACCTATTTATGTATGCTGAAATAATTGGAACTCATCAATTCATGTCGATTGTTTACCCCCGAACAGGTAGAGCAGAAAGCTCTTGTCATCTGGGGCGAGCGCGATAATATAGTCAGCAGTAAGCTTGCCATGGTGAGTTTTCAAACCTTGTCATTTAAATATGAGGATACTAAGGTGCCTACTTACAGGAACTTAATACAAAGGAACTATAAAGAGACTCTTTAGAACCCGGTCCGGCCCTGAGTTATTGGTGGCCCAAAGCGAAATCTCAAAATCAAGGCCTCAATATATTTCAAAAACAAGATTTCTATAAGATGAGGCTAATACAAAAAAAAAACTAAGAAGAACGATTTAAGAAGATAAATCTAAAATATTATTGATGGGTATAAGAAAAAAAAGGGTATCACTCGAAATATTATCCCTGCTATTAATCAGAGATTCTTGAAAATTAATATACACATGTTCTAAGTGTTTTTATACACTTGATCGCATAGGGCAAGTTGAAGATCATCGAAAAAACTAGGCATAACATTATACAACCAATAAAAAGCCTTCAAGACATTATCCTAGAACTGGACATACATAATACACAACCAATAACAAACCTTAAAACAGAAAAAGCAGCCAGCACAATTCGAATCACTTCTAACCAAAGACCTAAAGACCAAAACCCAAGCATTTTCCCTGCGCACCGCTCACGAGAATTGTAGTATAAAGCGGATGCTAATATACTTGTACTTTACTGATTTGTATCCAAGTGGGGTCCCTCTTTTCAGAAAAATACTGGGCCCTAGGCGGGTCGCCTTGTTTGCTACCTCTCAGGGCCGGCCCTGGTTAAGAGCTTAGAATGCTTGAATGCGACTAACTGACTGCATGCAATATTTGGTGCTTTTGATTTTGTTCTACTTATGTAAGCAAGACTCTTTGTTATCAACAGCATTGGAAAATTTGTTGAGAAAACGATTGCTTAAGATTTTTTCAAGTCACTAAACTACAGCACAAGCTAGAAGGCAATCAAAAACTAGAGTTCACCTTTCTGATAGCATTTTTTTTTTTTTTTTGACGACTTTGTATTGTATATAATGCAGAGACTGTACTGTGAACTGCCAAATTCGAGTAGGCGACAAATACCAGATTGTGGTCATCTTCCTCACGTTGAGAAGCCCGAAGCTGTTGCAAAGTTGATTGCTGATTTTGCTCGAGGTGATGGCAGCAATAAAGACCCTATCCCGGTTGTCTGTGGAGTAGATGGCTGATGTTCATTTCTTAATCTTGACTGTTCAAGAAAAGAAAACCACTGTCGTGTGTCCAATGTAGGATATAAAGGGTATAAGACAACCTGCCCAGGTTGATGTGGAAGATCAAGTGTACACATAAGATGTGTAAATACAAACTGGTTGGATTGGGGGTCTCGAGAAAGCCTGAAGTCTTTCCTAGCGGCTAGCCGAGGTGAAACTTCCTGCCACCCGAAAAAAGAGGATTGTGAGGGGTCCATTTTATGTGGTTTATTTAGATTGCAAGTAGGTTTTAGAATGTTCTTAATGAAATTTATAACAAATAAATGTTTAAAATCACTGGACAAATATAACTGTTGCGTATATAGTTTTTGAAATATTAAGAATCTGAAAATTGCTGCAGTTGAAAAGTTAATGTATTGATTTTATATGCAACTGTCATTCATTTTAGCAATTGAAATTTTTTGTTCGATTACCAATAAAACAGAAAGAAAACTTAGCACGACGCTCCAAATTTTGTTCACCCGTATAATAAACCAAACAAAACCAAACTCTTTTACTATTTGATGGATTCGTGTACATCTAGATATAAATGTGTTTGAAATTATCAGATGCACGTGGGGCTCATATGATTATGAAGGATTCTATGTGCATCCGATAGTTTCGAGTACATTTGTGTTCAGATGTGCACGAATGATTTGTGTTCCTAGAATTGTTCTTAAAACAGTGGATTTGAATTTGTTGTAACCAATCAAAGAGGAGTGGCGGGTTCATAATTTTTGTTAGGTATGGACAAATATCACATAAGAGCGTGCGCGAAAACTACAATTGAAATAGAGAGGGGCCGTTATTGTTATCTCTTATGGTCTTACAATTGAAATAGAGAGGGGCCGTTGTTGTTATCTCTTATGGTCTTGTCTTATTAAGGCCCAGGCAAAATAAAATAAATTTCACGCGACATCTAATTCACAAGATTATTATTACGAATGGATTTGACCTTGACACTTAGGAGGTGTTTGGCCCCACTTTTTTTGCGTGGTGTGGTTTTTCATTTTGAATGGTTGACCATGAATCGTATAATGCCTAATTTAAAATTAAGTGTTGTTGGAGACTTTGGGTGCGAAAACTAATTTTAATGAAATATTTAAAAAAGAACAAATGTTTACGAACACGCAATAAAGATATTATTATATTATGAAAAAACAGACGCGCTCAACATAAATACAATATCATAATGATTAGTAATTGTGTTATCTTAAATATTGAATAGTTTAGTCTTTTGGAAAAGGGTAAATTAAATTGGAGTTCTTTCTACCCCTCCAGATTAGAGTTTCACCCTATCCACTTTTCAAACTTATGTTTTCATCCTATAATTGTATGGATAGACTATTTTGCCATTACTTTTGAGAAGTAGTTTACCGTTTTATCCTATTATTAGTTAATTTTGAATTGCTTAGGTTAAATCTGCAGTATGTTTTTAGGCTCAAAATATGGGATCACAAATCTCTTTAGGAATGTTATGGGATCACAAATCTCTTTAGGAATATTACTCCCGAATCAATTAGCACGTTTTTAGCCTAAAAATATAGGATCACCATTATTTTTAGGAATGTATACCGAAATGGCAGTTGTGATTGTTTTTCGATCATATCCCCAGATCATTTAGATTTGACTAGAATATTTACCATTTCGTGTTATTGAGTCGAATTGAAGTTTTCTGACCAGGAGTATTCGATCATCGGACCAGATGGTACCTGTTCTCTTGCAATAACTGGTGCACCGAACAAAATCCCAACATTTGGTAAGTTCTGATAAATAGTTTCATTTTTCTCAATGGTACGGTGGCTGAGTTTGAAATCCAAAATTTATTGCAATGCTTGCGGTATAAAGGTCACAATTTCGAATTAGCTGGGGTTCACCGGAGCCAGAGGGTAGAAGGAAGATTTGTTTGTAAAACGCATGTAATTTCGTTGGAAAACTGTTCAAATTTGATGGGGAGGAACCATTGCATGGTAAATGTACCACGACTTGCATGCGATGTTGAATAACTGTAAATTTACCACGATGTTTACTAATTTGACCACAACCTGTAGATTGATGCATTTTAAGTGAAGAACCATTGCTTGGAAAATGTACCATGACTTGCATGCGATATTGAATAACTGTAAATTTACCATGATGTTTACTAATTTAACCACAACATGTAGATTGATTCATTTTACCATAATGTCGATATTGATTGTTTGTCACGTAATTTACCACACAAATTGACATGTTTACCAGATGTAGTGCGTGGGACTCTAAATTTACCATGACATAAGCAAATATAGCATGGATGACAGATGTTGCCATCTAGCGCGCAAAATTACCATGAAATATATGAAATTTACCATATTCCGGAGATGTCGTTTCCTATTCCGGAGATGAGATCCTATTCCGGTTGCCGTGATTTTAGGGAGTATAGACGTGGGTTTAGGGAATAGATAGTAATCATGGTTAACTAAACCAGAGGGTAGATTTGGTATTATCTGAAAAAAAAGGACTAAAACTTAATGTGGTAAAGTGCATTGGATGAAAACATAATAAACAATAAGAGGAGGGACTAAAATATAAGTTCCCCTTTGGAAAATAATGAACAGAAGGAAAAATAATTACAGTTTGTTAGTTTTGGTTGGTTGGAAATAAGTTTTAGATAAACAAATTGAAAATAGCGAACCCTCTCTCTCAAAAAATAAATAAATATTGGGCCACGAGGGTGGTAGGATTGGACCAAAAAGCCCATTGAAATCCAGTGAAACTGGCCCACATATTACACAATATAGCCGAAGCCCAAACTTTCTCTCACTTGCAGTTAGCCCTAGCTTCCAGTTCCCTCCCTCTCGGAAGTTGGTCGTTGTTCTTCCGCTTATTGGCTTCAAAGCACCGAAAGAACCCCAGAGCTACAGACCTCTCTCTCTCTCTCTCTCTCTCTCTCTCTCTCTCTCTCTCTAGCGATGGATATTGATGGAGATGGTGAAGAGTTCTCTAGGAGGGTCCAAGTTCGTTTTATCACAAAACTTCAGCCTCCTTTTAAGGTTCCAAACACTTCCATTGCTATTCCCTCTAATCTCACCCGGATGGGCCTCTCCGCTGTCGTCAACAATCTTCTTCAAGCTGGTATTTATCCTGTATTGTGTGTATACCTATGGATAGACGTGTGTGTGTTGCGGTGGGATTAAAGTTTGTATTTTTTTTCTAAATGGAGTTGACAAAATAATTGGCATTTCCATTATCTCTTTTGCTTCCTTTGAATTCAGAAGAGTGAAAGATTTTATTTGGTTATGGTATTGGGTTTCTTAAATAATAGGCTGACATCTTATTGGCTTTAGAATTGGAAATGTTAATATTCGTGAACTGTTAAGGATAGACTAACTAAAGTGGTTTGACCACATAGAACAAAGGTACCAGTTTATTTTCATAGTACAGAAAATTGATGAGATTATTTTTCGGGGAAATGTTAAGGGAAAGAGAAATGTGAATGCATTGAATTTTGTTGAGCATGTACCCCTTAGAAAACGGCATAGCTGAATGCAAAAAAGACATTTTTATGTAGCCCGACTTCGATTGAATGGAAAACAAGGCTTAGTTTGGTTTTATTTTGAGCTGTTATTAGGTTTTGGTGAATTGTACCATCCTATACTACTATGCAGGGCCTTTCTCTGCTTCACTTGAATATTTGTATCTACATGATAAATGTGCCATACACTTTTATTTATTGTGACTGTGTGGACACCTAATGAATGCGTTGGGCACACAAATACTTGATCTATTTATCATTTGAGTTTGTTGTATTAACCTTGTTAGTTGCTCATGATCAGGAAATGCTGATTGGACAACTGAACCATTTGATTTTCTGATCGATGGAGAGCTAGTTCGGATGTCGCTTGAAGAATTTCTACTTGCCAAGGGCATTTCGGCGGTACTTTTCTTTCCTGAGAAGTTGTTTCACAATTTTGTGTGTGGAATGTCTTCTGCTTCACAAAAACCTATGTTTTCGCTTCACTGTTTTTTCTTTGCTAGAATGAAAAGGAAAGAATAGGCTTCGAAACAAACTTAGCATGAAAGACAGGAAAATGTTGTCCAATCTTCATGACATGTCATCTTCCCATTGATAGTTTAGAATGCCCCTACTTGATTGAAGTTGGTCAGAGTTTTTTTTTTGCATATATTTTTTTGAAACATCAATGTTACTTTCAGAGCACATTTAATGTTCAGCTGGTTTGTGGGTGTCTCTGTAAGTCACAACGAGGAGGACTGCTCATCTGAAATTTCTTGCATAAAGTGGTGCTAAGAGAGAGAGAGTATGTTCTGTATGACATTTTCTGCACAGTCTTGCCGAAACATTCTAACTAGGATCTATGTTCTATTACAGGAGAAAATTCTTGAGATTGAATATGTAAAAGCTGTGGCCCCACGAAGAGAAGAAGACCCTTCTTTACATGATGACTGGGTCAGTGCTGTTGATGGTTCAAATCCTGGGTAAGCTTTAAATTTTTTTTGTGTTTCATAATCTTTATTTCCTCCCCATTTTATTTGTTGTATTTATAGGATAGCTACACTTGTGTTCTATGGTTGTGAATTGATGAACATCTCTCTTATAGAAGGGAGTTGTCCCCGCTTATCTATTTCGAACATGGGAAACATTGTGTTCGCTTCCAGATTCTGGTATTTGGTGTTGGCAAATTCGACAAACTTAATGAATCATTTTCATGTTTCTTTACATCAGCTGATCAGCTATTAAACTATGCCAGTCTACATTAGCTAGCTATGACGGTGGTCTTTTAGTAATCTCTACGCCTTCAGCTTTTGGTTGCGTGTCATTGATATGCAATGGGCATGTGATGCCTTTCATTGCAAATCAATGATGGTAAATACATTGCCTTGCTTACCTCATATTTTTGTGAACTTTTACTCTACAAAGTGGAGTATAACCTGATCTTTATCAGTAATTGTGAATTGCATTTAATACTCTAAACTAGCTTATTTGTTTCAATGTTGTAGGTACATTCTGACTGGGTGTTACGATGGCCTAGGAAGGTAATCCTCTCAGAATTTTTATTTATTTTAAATCTCTTGGAGCTGATACTGGGTGTTCTGAGTTTCGTTTTAGTTTTAGTCTTGGTTTGCTTCTTCATAACTGGAAGCTTGATTAATATGGTAGTTCTCTGAACTGTCATCTTATTAGGATATGGAAAGCTGCGGGATTGTGTTCACATGTCTTAGAGGGACATGGTGCTGCAGTTACTTCTGTTAGTACCATCAAGCCAAGAGGTAAAATATCAGAAATTATCTTCCAAATTGCTGGTGTTGATTATCAGTCGCGATGGGTATTGTATAGTAAGTGCCAGGTACATTTAGCTGTTTTGAAGTTAATGTTCCATTTCGGTTATTTTGAAAGAAGAAAGGTCTTCCAAATTCCCAAGTAGTGACAATTTCTGTATCCAATTGCTATGAGAAATGCCTTTTCTCATGTGTCAACCGTACAGGACCAATTTGTTAAGTGCCCATCTTGTAATTTTCTTCACTGGGTTCACAGCTAAATTTTATCCTATGAATCTAAGACTCATACTAGTAGAAACAAACCTGTATACTCCAATTTTTAGGGACCACTCTATAATTATCCGTACTATATTTATGCTGTTGAATAATGTCATTCAGGTTTGTTTCATGGCTCATTGTTTTGAGATTCCTTCTATGTACTGATATGTGTGTTTATGTGTGCCCATGCTATCATATCTTAATTTGTGTGCTGATCTACTTTTGTTGCTTACAGGCCTTGAAAGCAGTACTGATGTACGTGTAGTAACTGCTTCTAAAGATAGGACAGTAAGACTGTGGAAGGTATTTCATAATGCTGCCACTTGTAAAATAGTAGAACCTTTACTGCCTGTGTAACGAACCTGATTGCTAATAGATGCCTCTTTCCATTAAAAGTTAGATGTAGGGGGTTCCTCGGATCATCCTACAAAGGTTGGAGCTTATAAAATTCTGTCTGGCCATAGTGCCTCTGTACAAAGTGTTGGAGCACAGCCTTCGGGAGATATGGTATGGTTTATTATCTTCTTCTACCTAGTCATCCGTTGTACATAGATTTGAGTTTGAAAGGTGTGCTCATGCATTTTATTTCTTTTGTCACATTTTACTTAGGTGTGTTCAGGTTCTTGGGACTGTAGAATCAATTTGTGGCAAACAAATGAACTTGATAGTGGAGGTGACCTGGTGAGGATTAAGAAAAGGAAAAAGGACAATGAAGATCAGGAAACTCAATCGCAGGTACCGTGTCTTTTGGGAATTTGGAATTCTTGAAAAAAGGATAATAAAGATGAGGAATTTTCTGGCCAACCGCTCACTTGTGTTCGAAAGGAAATTTTGAAAACGTGTGTAAAAGTTGTTTTTTGTTTCTGTTCTTTACAAAAGCTCATATTAGAAATCTGAAAATGTTGCCAAATGACCTAAATGCCTTGTGTTAATCCAATTTTTCTTGTTGCATGCAGGGAGAGGCTGTGTCTACACTGGTGGGTCATACACAATGTGTATCTTCCGTCGTTTGGCCACAAAATGAAACAATTTATTCTGCATCGTGGGATCATTCTATTAGAAGATGGGATGTTGAAACTGGCAAAGATTCTCTGAATATGGTGTGTGAGATTTTCTGCATTTGCATGTATGCTTTAGGAATGATTCCTTTTCATTTCCAGTTGAATGGATTCGGCCCGTTGGTAAGGGTCCTTGATTGCCTTGTCACCAAGCAGGGGTCGAACTTCACCCCCACCCCACCTTTAAAAGTAATGTTCTTGATAAAATAAGGGAAAAAAAAATTGTGTATTGCTGTGTGGACCTGAGTAAAAGAAGTAACTACTGTGCTAGACTTGGGCGAGACTGGCGAAGCTAATTGTGGAGGTTTTGGTTCACCCTAAGATGATTTTTGGTGTTTAACTCTTGTCTATAGAAATGAAAACAAGGTTCTCTCTCTTAGACGCGAGAAACTGTATCATGGAAATACCACTCAACCATCTAATTCTCATAAACTTTAATCTAAAAACTCCGTCTAATTTCATTTGCTTAGTATTATACTATTATTACTTAGGAAGTCATTTTCCTGGAATTAACTAGTATAGTGCAGAAATATCCTTAATCAAAATGCCTGCTATGATTATTTTTCTAGTTATTGAAAAAGAGCCAATGAGCTCCTTCATCGTCTTGCAGTTTTGTGGGAAAGTTATCAACTGCCTTGATGTTGGAGGCGAAAGCTCTGCGCTCATTGCTGCTGGCGGCTCTGATCCTATCTTAAGGATATGGGATCCTCGCAAACCAGGTTGGTTAAACTAGCAAAAGCCATATATATATATATATATATATATATATATATATATATATAATGTTCCATGGACCAATACTTTTTTGGACAAATATTAGATCAATATCTAAACTATTTATTCCTGATTAAATTTTAATTATCCAAACCGTTCAATGTGTTTAAAATATGTTTTTAAGGGTACCTGCGAGAAATAAGTTCAAAATATTATTGGAAAGGGTTTGATCCAAGCAATGGTTCATAAAACAGTTTGTATTAGCATTTTGAACCACTGTTTAGATCAAGTTTTTTCCGGTAATATTTTGAGCTAATTTCCTTGGCCAACTCCATGGAAACGCTTTTTTAAACTAATATTAGACTAACATCTAAATTCTTCATTCCAGATTAAATGTTAATGATCCGAACCGTTTAATGTGTTTAAAACATGTTTTTAAGGGTAACTGCAAGAAATTAGCTCAAAATATTGTCGGAAAAGACTTGATCTGAATGGTGATTCAAAATGCTGATAGGAACTGTTTTATGAACCATTGCTTGGATTATGCTCTTTCCGATAATATTTTAAGCTGATTTCTCGTGGGTACCCCTAAAAACATATTTTAAACACATTGAACGGTTCGGATCATTAAAATTTAATCAGGAATAAAGAGTTTAGATGTTGGTCTAATATTAGTTTAAAAAAGTATTGGTCCATATAGCATTTTCCTATATATATATGTATGTATGTATATACATGCACATCAGTTTTATCTCACATAGACTGTATTACTTCGTCAGGAACATTGGCTCCTGTCTTTCAGTTCTCATCTCACACTTCCTGGATATCGGCTTGCAAGTGGCATAATAACTCTTGGTTTCATTTGGTTTCTGCATCCTATGATGGAAAAGTGATGTTATGGGATCTAAGAACTGCGGTATGGTCTTGTGTCCGAATTTTCTATTCAATCATATTTAAGATGGTTTAACAACTTTATATAACAAATATATTCGAAGGAAAAAAATAATAAAAAGACTGATCTAGGCATTTTATGATTTCCTGTTGCAGTGGCCTCTGGCAGTCATTGATTTGCACAAAGACAAGGTAATTTATTCTGTGTCCGGCTAGGTCTACAAATATCTAGCAACCAAACTTAGAATTCCTTCAATTATGGTTGTCATTTCAAAATTCAGGTACTATGTGCTGACTGGTGGAGAGGTGACAGTGTCGTTAGCGGTGGGGCAGACTCAAACCTTCTCATTTCTTCTGATATTGCGGTCCAGTGACTTAGAGATACAATGCACGAAATGGTAACCCTTTTGAGATTTGTGTTGCTGGTATCTCTTTCTTTGTTATTGTTAACCACTTTTCATTTTTACAGCTAAAGAAGAAGACACAGTTGATCTGCCAAAAATGGAAGATGGAATTAACTTCTACAGACGATGATCGAGATTGGTTAGATCATGCTTTTACCATTTGTTTCACTAGAAATGATGGTGATCCGGGAGGAACCTGAATTCGTCGGAGGATCCATTTTTTTTTGCTAGTTTTGTTCGATGCACTGCTAGTTAAACCATTAGCCTTTCTTGATTATCCGCTGAATGAGTGTTGTTCGAAGAGATGAGTCTAAATTTATTTGTGATCTTAGTGCTTAATATCGATGCGATAAGTTTATTCGAATTTAGGATGATTATCAAATTGTTACCATGTCTGTTAGTTGCAGTGTTTTTTTGTTGATTTTTGAGCATCAATGTTCCAAATGTGTTGTGCCTATATAATATACTAGTGGTTGTTAATTTAACAATGTCAGATGGAATTATATTTTGCAGATGTTTGATGGGGGGCTAAATAATTTTAACAAGTCTAGAAACACAAATCATTAGTACATATCTAGACACAAATGTGTTCGAAACTGTTGAATGCACGTGAGATTCACATGATTATGGAGGATTTTACGTGCATTCGACGATTCAGACACATTTGTGTACGGATGTGCACGAATATTTTGTGTTAGATTTTTTCAAATAGTTTTGCACAACACTTCTGAAAAATTGCTTTGAGAGTAATACTTGTACCAGATGCTGGAGGTGGCTTGCTTACCGAGCCACCCACTTGAGAAGCTAGTTGCTAGAAAAAAGTGACGAGGGAGCGAAGTTGTCTATGAAGCTTTGCTTCTCTTTGTAGTCGGAATACTCATTTTCACAACCGCACAAAATATTGTTTGGATAATTAAGGTAATGTTTAGACAATATCGTTTTGTGTACATCAATCTCCTTCCATGAAGTGGGTCAATTTTCAGCCGCTAAGTACCAAACAACAAAGTCATATTGCTGAAAAATAACTGACGACATAGGACCTACTACTTTCGTTGGCATATAGTATTCATAATCGTCTGTACTATAGCTTTCAAAGGCCAGCCAAATCTCTGATTAGGAGACTTTGTGGGACAACTCTCTCCCCCTCTCTCTCTCATATTTTGTTTTTATTACAGGACTGACTTCCAATATGTCAATGAAATGCATGTGCTTTGCCGGGAGTACTTGAGACAGTTTTGACTTCAAAAGTGACTTCAATCTCATCTCTACGAAAACAAAAACACAGAGGGAGAGTCCTCTCAGATTTCTCGTTTTGTTAAAATACGAATTTTTTATTTTTTGGTCAAATTTAATGATACGAATTGTTCTATATATTTAAAGCATGTTTCTAAAAGTATCAATGTAAAATCGGCTCAAACAACTACTGGGACGAACTTGATCAAAGTACTTAATCATAAATATTAGCAGAAATATTTTTATGAAAAATTATTTAGATCAAGCTATTTTCAGTAATATTTTGAGTTGATTTTTCATAGGTATCCTTAAAACATGTGTTTAAATACATTGAACGGTTCAAATTATCATAATTTAATCAGAAAATGAAAGATCCATATTTTAATAAAACGAGAGATCCCCTATTAGAAGGGGGACTCTCTGTATATAAACTAGAGAGAGCAAAAAAAATTAACTTTTTTTCCCGCAACTATTAATATATATCGGTACCAACTGGTATTGCTATTATTGTCAATATGAGTCGGTACGGCCGATATTTAGAATGATACGGTATTAGAGGTATCTGTTATTGTTTTTACTCAAAACGGTATATGACGATCGGTACTAGCTAATACAGTATGATATAATACGGTATTAATAACTTTGGTTAATATTGTGTCCTTATATATTTAGATAGATAGAAAGAGAGAGAGAGGAGTTGTTGGTAGAAGATTGTGTACTTTCCCACAAGTGAGGGGAGGTGATGCGGAAAACCGTTGGCAGAAGATATAGGAGTGGGACTGGATGCTGTGGACCATTGGGGCAGACTATTAGTGTCAAAAACAACAAAATCTAAAAGAAAAAGAAATCAATATTATTATTATTATTAACTATAATTTTTTATGCATATTTCACTTTACAATTGTCTACTTCGCATCATAAATAAATGATAATAATTGCAGTCAGGGTCACGTGTAATATTAAAGGTTTTCTTCTTTTTTATGAATTTTTGCACAAGTTTCTACCCATGCAATGGGGGGCCCAAGCTTAGAAGCAATTTGAAGGATCATTAATCCATGATCATATCCATATAGCTTTGTTGTTGATTAATTCAATGATTATATCCAAGCCTAGAAGCAATTTTTGTTTAATCGCTGCCCAACTGTTTAGACAATTTTTGGAGTTACGCGCTGTAATTTTTTTTATTTTTAATGTAATATTCTAATAGGTAATATTTAAAATTTTGTTATCTATTTCTCAATTGTGTGAATACATGGTGAAGACTAGAAGAGCAACAACTTGTCACTTAGTTTTTTGAGTGATCGTCCTCGTGCTTACACTTCATGTTTTTATCGCAACAGTAGAATGATCATTTTTGGCCATGAATATTATCAAAACTAGGTTTCAGAACAAAATGATAGATGATTTTCTCTTGGACTCGTCGCTTATCTGCATTAAAAAAGAAATTGCTGTGAGATTTAATTTAGAATCAATCTTGATTAATTTTCGAGATTTGAAAGAACGTCGAGTTTTTTTTTAAATTTTTCGTTGCGTTATTTTGTTTATAGTTGAATAGAATTCACACAAAATATTTGAATGTTTATTTTTGGCTAGTAAGGAATGATTATTATTGAAATACGTGTATTTGTTTTTGATATTGAATACTATAATTTTGTAGTTAGTGGTGTAACTCACAATACTAAATTCTAACTCCGTCCCTACACATTTTGTTGTGCATTGTCTCGGACGAATTTTACGTAACTCCTATAAAGCCCTCAACCTGTTTGTTAGCGGTCAAAATTATGAAAAAAATATGGTGGATATAGTAAGAAGGTATATAGTAGAATAAGAAATTTATTATAGATAGTTGAATAGTTATAAAAGGTTTGTTTAAATATTTTTGTTATTAAGGGGATATGATAGATATGAGTAGGTAGATGATATTTTTATAATTAATAATAATATTTGCGTAAATAAAAGGGAGATATGAAAGGGAATAAAATATGGATAAGGGTAGAAGTTAGATAATTTTATTCCCCTTTATACGGATAAAATTTGGATCTCAAATATAATATTTAGAATCCAAAGACGTAAACAAATTCCAAATACGACAACCTAAATTGCCATATGTGATAATTTTATCCCATTTGACAACAGCTCCTTAGTATTTATGTTGTCTACCATTTCCTCCCTTTGATAAACTACATTAGTGCTCAAGTACTTTAGATTTATCAACAAACTCTACACATTATTTGGTTTCTTTTACTTTATATGATGAGTTCTATTTTTTTTGTGTGTTAATTTCATCATGATTTGGGTTGCACAATTATATGTTGAGCCTATTGATTATTAGCATTTCCTTCATGACTAGGACTTTTAATTGTATTTATTTCTTTCATTAGAATATGAACTATAAGTCCCCCATCTAAACTAAATTTTTGAATCCGTTATTGATTTTTTTTATACTCGAGATATTTTATAAATTTTGAAATTACTTCTAACCTAATGCCGACTAGTCATTGGAATTGGTTTGGCCTCGAGTTTTTGGAGGCCTTAGGCAAAATCTAAAAAATGGGTCATTTATATTTTCTAAACATAAAAAAAATAACAATAATTTTAAAGACAAACATCACAAAAATTACTTAGCATTATAAAAGATCACATAAATACGAGTCTAATACTCAAGGGGCCCTTTATATTATCTAATAGATTTTGTTTATTACTTTTTCGACCACCAAAAGAAATTTTTGGTCATGGATAGTTCAATTGGGTCTTTTTTGACTGTTTGCTTGGAACTCGAAAACAATGCTCTTAAAGAAGAAATGGGCTTAAAACGATTGAGGTTTTTTATCCATACTTAGTCCAATACTAAATTTTAGTGGGGGTTCCCAAATTTTGGCTCATTTTGAGGGTCCTAGGCAATGGCCTCTTGGACTTTGCTCTTGGGCCGACCATGCATTGGAGGATCAATCTCACTGTTTACTTGCGGAGCCTCTAATATTTAAATCTAGAGTTTTTTTACCTTGCTATATGGACTGACTCCATATAAATTAATAATACTTGAGAAATTTCAAACTTAAGATTTAGAAAAAGCATATCTCTAAGTCATCACTAACTTAGTGTATTGTTATATGAAATTAGTAATTAGGTGGTGATTGAAAGGGTTGTCATCACCCTGAAATCCTTCGTATCAATATATACAAGTATTCTAGTCTAGTAAATTTTCCACCATTGAATGACTAGATTTTTTTTATTTATTTCTTAAAATTCGACATTGTTAACGTCAGGAAATGAAATAATCGAGAAACATTCAAATTTTCATCGAAGAATAGAAACGGAAGATTATGTGTCATGTGCAAAGCTATTTGAGCTGCATTGCAAGAGCATTCGTCTCGACGAGAATATTCAGAGAAAGTATAAAAATATGGAAGTTAAAAAAAGTTTCCAATAAGATGACTCTAATGGCAGAAAAATTACTGTTTCCAAACTTTGTTCGTCTTTGGTAGACTTTTTAAGACTTTTGGCCATAATTTTTAATTTCCTAGATTCATTTCATCAAGACGTGTGATTAATTTAAAAACTCAATACGAATTTGATAAAAAATATTAAGAAAATAATAATAAAAGACAGTGACAGTAAGATCATATAATTTGCTCCAAAAAGATAATTTAGACCTCATTTGATACATGTGACATGTCGTACATTCAATCGAATTGGTAATGAGGCGGAGATTGAGATTAGTATTGAGTGAGAAAGAATTAAAGTGATAATATGTCAATGTGATGATTAATAAAGGATTAATGAACTATGAAAGACACCCCATAGATTTGTCAATCTCCCTATTTTAAGAGATTTATAATCTGAAAAAACTTTATATCCAACCCTTAAAAATATAACCAAACACTGAATTAATGGGTTCAAAAGATTCATAATTCATTTTGTCCTCCTACACGAGACATTGAGCATGGCTTTTAAAACAATGGGTGTGCGCCAAAAAAACACAAAATATTATTCAAGTAATATTTTTCACGACAAAATAATATCATTTTCCTACACAGTAAAAATATTGTGTAGTAGGCTCTTCCTTTCCCATTACTATCTGTGGTGTTGAGCAAAGGGAGCCATGAATAAAGCTGGTAGGGAGAAAACATTTGTTTCTTTTCTGACTTTAATGATGCAAGTACATGAGATCCCATCAGATTCTGTGCTTTGTTTGAAAAAAGCAATAAAAATAAAAATCAGAATCTAATCAGAGAGAAGTTAGATTTGTGTGGCCCACACATTGTTATGTGTGCGGGGAGTGTCGAAAGCATTTTTTTATAGTCGAAGTATTTGATCGTTTTAAAATTGTACTTTTAACTTCAAAAAATATTGAATAAATTTTCTTACTCATGGTAACATTTTATGCTGACAAGTAGTGCAGAGAGAGAGAGAGAGAGAGAGAGAGAGTACAAAACATGTTATAAATAGAAACTAGATACTCCTTAGATACAATATTTGTTAGAAAAATCAGTCTTTAAAATAAAATACTGAATATTATTTATCATGCAGATTAATCTAATAGAAAACACACTAAGTTGAAATAAAAAATTTGAAGGCGATTAATAAATCAGGAAGATGAACAACATATTTGATAAACAAATTGAGGTTCATGTTTTAAACAATGTCTTCACTAGAACACAAGAGACGAACTCGATGAGAACAAAATAATGACACAATAAAGAGTTGTTATTTTTTTGTATATCTCTTCCTGATATCGAAATCTGAGATTAAATTGCCAATTTATACATGTACAAGGACGATTGGAAAAGTCGTCCAAGTTCATCCATTTATTTCTTAACTGTCCAAATTTATCTCTTTAATTCAACTGTTTAGGTTTATCCATTTATTTCTTAATTGTCCAAATTTATCTCTTTAATTCAACTGTTTAGGTTCATCCATGTAAGCCCACGAATCTTTGACCTCAGACCACATACTTGATCACAAGTTTAACTTGGATAGGAAACGGCGGTAACATTAAGAACGAAATCAGAATTCGACATTTGAAAGGAGAGAGGGCGAGATTTTTTTGTTGGGAAAAGGGGGGCCGAATGTGATTTTGGAGATGTAATTTTTTTATAATTTTTAAAATTTATACTTAGATTTTTTTTAAATTATAAAATTGAAAATATAAATAAAACAGAAATGGAAATAATAATTTAAATTCAATTATCGTCTTAAACACGGCGGCAGAAATGCAGCACATTAAAAGCATCAAATAAAAAAAAATTCCATTCACGAAAAAGATATGAAAAATGTCCACAAAAGTGGACTGAAAAGAGGGAGTATGAGCCCCACGCGAACACAAAAGCGCGTGGTGCACGACCATATCTGGATCCACTTTTTTCCTTCTTCCACCCATCGAGCTACGATTCCCAGCTTACCCGTTGTACATACACCTTAAATCTCAACCGTTCGTTTTCTTCACACGCACATCTACCATTTATTCGCAGGCCAATGTTGTACATTACGCACACGCCGACATTTCTCTTCCCTATTTCAGCTTCCGAAAATCCGAGCCTATTACCGAGCCTGAAGCTCGGAAAATAGCTAAGAGGCTCGTAGCCGAAGCTAGACTGTTGCTTCCGTAACTTCGTTGAAAATGTGCAGCACTGTTTCGATCCCTTTATCTTCGGCCTTGGCCTGAATACCTTCCTTCTCGCTCATCGGTTTCCAGAGAGAGGAGTATGTAGAGAGAGAAAGTGAGAGATACAGCTATATATAGAGAGAGAGAGAGAGAGAAAATGAGACATTTGGACAATTACGGTCTGATCGGAATTTAAGCCGACCTTTTCTCAGTAAGTTTCACACACACACACACACACTCTCTCTCTCTCTCTCTAAACAACCTCAATTCTCTCTCCTCAGATCACAGAACTCCGGGACTTCCACCTTCCTTTTGCTACTTCATCTTCTTCTTTGGTTTGCTTACAATCTCATTCTGAGCTTGCTTCAGCTTAATTTTCTTGTACAATCAGTAATTCCGCTCTTAATTATGTGTTTCCTTGTTTAATTTCCTTCAGTTTGGGTGTTAGTTGTTCTTTCTGCAGAATTTTGGTTGGGAGTTTGTTTGTTTGGTAGTGTTTTTGTTTTTTCTTTTAGGGTTTTGGCTTGTGCCCTAAAAATTTGAAATGCATGTGCAATCTGTGGCTGGAAATAGGTTATTTGACACTTTGAAATGGAATTACTTTAATTACGTGTGTTAATATAGCTTTGTCTTCATAATGTTTATCCTAGAATCCTTTACTCTGCTTTTAGTAAGTTATTGCAGTTAATTTTGGCATTTATTTCTTCAATTAAGACAGGATTGTCACTTCTTCCATGGCAATTTAATATCTCTTCATTAGTTGAGACATCTTTTCCATGTAAATAAACTAGAAGACAGTCACTAAACAATCACAAGCACATATGGGTAGAAACTTCTATGTTTAGAGTCTATAGAATGGTTCCCTCAATGCATACTATTTCCAAGGTCTGAATTTCTCATTTCTGCTGTTCGCCTAGTCCTGCAATTTTTTAAATTTTTTGACAATTGACATGTCGGCCTCAGGGATATGGTCAGGCTTTCAGATACATGACTGCTTTCAATCCTTTAGTCTTGCCGTATGCAGATAAGAGGGAAATAGAAATTTATGTGGTGTCACTTGCACCATGTAGTCTATTTTAAATGAATTTGCTAGATTTTAAGGTTTTATACTTCCTGTATTGTGCCACATGAGATCTGAAAATTAAATCTCATGGAGTAATAGCCTTAATCATCTTTTTCCCGTGTTACCGCATTTTCCTTCTCTTTTTAGAAATGATACAAATATCTCCATTGTGTCATTGTAAATTCCTGATGCATGTAGAAGAGTGCCTTTAATGGTCGTGTGCATATTTCATATGCTACGTTTCACAAGTCAATTGGAGTAATGAGATTATGAAATTAGGTTTTTGACTGCTTTAATGTGTTTCTTTGAGATTCTATGTGTTCCACAGTTGCTCATTCCCTTGCTAAGATGCTCCCCATGTCTTTCAGGAAAGAAGTTGCAGAGAGGATTGGAGATCCTAGGTCAGTCTGAAAAATTCAGACTAGGCAATATTAGGCTTGTGGAACTCTTTCTACTTCGGAGCTCTTTTGTGCTTCACATGCCCTCGATGTGAGTCTTGTCATGGAAGTCTGAAAAGAGGGCATTTGTTGTTTTGAGAAGCTCCTAACATTTTAATAGACCTTATCTTGTGTCATATCTGTGTTTGTCTATGCAGATTAAGGGAAACTAAAAGGCTAGAATTATTCGCAAGGATCATATATTTGAAACGTAAGAATCAACTCTAGAGCACAAGGTTTCCAGAAGTCAATCCCGAAACTAATAATCATACCATATGGTGTTATGTACTGACTCCAAGATCTTTCCTACAATATCTGATTGCATAATTTAAATTGAAGGACTGTAGAAGCTTCTAGCGCATATAACATTCTTGTTTTCTGGAGCCAACAACCTGGTATGCCACAACCTCAGCCAAGGCAGCAACCTGGGCCTAATGACATACAGATGTTGCAGCGGCACATTATGCTAAAGCAGTTGCAAGAACTAAGGAGGCAACAGCAACTTCAGGAGTTAGGTGATGAAAGGCATCAGAACCACTTTAACCACCCTTCTGTGACTAATAAGCAAGCTGTGGGAGGTCAATTTTTGCCTCTGATAAATGGAACACCAATTCATGATGCATCTCAGATGTTAATGGCTGGTAACATGACATTGGCACATCATGATGCATCGCCAGCTGCTCAAGGATTTCCAAATGGTTTGTATTCACAAGGTCAAGGTCAGGATATGCATTCGCTTGGTATGGTGCCTCAACAGCTTGAAGCGTCTTTGTATGGAACTCCTATTACAAGCTCAAGAAATACTTCAAATCAGTTTTTTAATTCGCTAGGGTCATCTCCTTATTCTGTTGAATTGTTGACCAAGGGTAGTGATAGTCAAACAGAGAAACCTACAATGCAGCCAACAGATTTTGTGAAGTCATTTCTTGGTGAAAACTGCAACATTTCTTCAGACCAGGTTCGCATATCAGATGGAGCTTTCTTATCCAAGCAGTTTTTCCATGGGAGAAGTCTGCCGGAGAACATCCAGCAAGTGAATGCCTTGCAAAAGAATGCATCAGCACATGAATTCAATGGGAGGAAAGAGCAAGATGGTTGGCCTGGCAAAGAAAATACGACACAGTTTGACCCCGCCCAAGGTTTGACTAGTTTAGATCCACTGGAACAGAAAATTTTGTTCAATTTAGATGACAAAGGTTGGAATGCGTCTTCTGGTCGGAAAGCTGACATGGGCACAGGGGGGTTTGGGAATTCTTTGGAGTACTCAGATTATGAGAGCTCGTTTCCTTCCATTCAAAGTGGGAGCTGGAGTGCTCTGATGCAGTCTGCTGTTGCAGAAGCTTCTAGCAGTGATACTGGATTACAAGAAGAGTGGAGTGGTTTGACTTTTCAGAACACAGAACCATCAACTGATAATCAGCCCTCAAATATTGTGGAGAGTGAAAATCAACAAGCTGGGTGGGTTGATGAACCTCAACTTCTGTTAAATGATTCCAACACGAGCTGTGACTTCCCTGGGTTCCAGCAGTCGGGCTTTCAGTTCTCAATCAAACAGAGACAAGGGATGCGTTCCGCCTCCTCTCATGAATCTGTGCAGCAGTCTCCCAAAATGGCTCCCAAGTGGTTAGATTGTAATTCTCAACTGAATCAATCCATTGAGGAAAGTCACAGGATTCCACCTGTGGAAAATACATGGCCTTGGCATTCAGATGGCAATGTGCCGTGCCAGAACATATCCTCATATAACAACAATCACCGACCTGACTACTCCTCACGCGGTGGAAGCACTACAATGAATGCTTGTGACGATGGAAATAATGTCAACGTGGATGGAGCTGTGTACACGGAAAAGTGTCCCGTTGCATATGTCAATCCACAGGACTACCACCAAAGAGAGAATTCTAATGACAGCTATCGCTCCGATGCATCCCAGCATATCACCACACAAAATGAAACAGGAGAAAACATGTGGCGACATGGAAGGGTTAGCCAAAAGCCATCTGGTCAGGTTGGTCAGAAAGCTTCTACTTCTGGAAGGTTTCTCTATCATTCAGAAGGAAATGTAGGGTTAAGTATTGAACATGCTGACACCATAGATTATCTTATGCATTCACAGGTCCTGCACCAAGATATCTTCCTGGGATCTAGCAGTCATCAACAAGGATATGCGGCTCACTTCAACTTTGTTGGTGATGCTTCCAACAGAGCTGTAGACATGGAAAAGGTAAGGTTTGAGGTTGTGTTCATCAAGTGTCTTAGGATTGCTGCTTGAAAACATTTGTAATCAGTTATGTTCTTGGTTATCTTCTATAGGGAAGCCTACCTGATATTCAGAGGAATTCAAAAGTGTTAGAGGAGGTACCTCCTAGGGGAAATATTGGAGCTGATGTATCTACCTCCTTGGATAGATCAGCTGGTATTTATGGTTCAAATATAACTTCTGAGACCAGGTAGTTTTTTGTTTTTGATAATTTGGGACAAGGTAGTTATTGTATGTCTATCATGTTATAACTCGTGTATTACTGAATCAGAAATGCAGAATATCTGTTATCTGTATGCATTCTTACAATGGTCATGTTGCATCAGAAATGCCTATGTATGATTATTTGTCCTTGTTTAGCTAATAGAACCTGTGTCCCTCCTCCATGCCTTCTTGTCTTGTTTCTTATTGATTTACAGGACTAAGTTTTCTCTGTCTGGACACGTTTGTATCATTGTGATTATATGTATCTAATTGGAACTTTCACAGCTTTAACCTTGACAGACAAAATATGCTTGAGCTTCTTCACAAAGTTGATTACACTGGGGAACAAAGAACTGTAACACACTTCAGCTCTTCAGACTCTAGCCCAATACTGGAAGTTCCTGAACCAGAAACTCCTGATACATCTATGGCTAAATCACATGATCAATCTTCCGGATCACAACACTTTGGCTTAAGGTTGGCCCCTCCGTCTCTACAATCGCCAACTTCAAACCCATTTTTCTCCTTGCAGAGCCCTTCACAATCGGTGAGTAGTGCAACTAGTCATGTGAATCCTCGTTCACTATACATGGGAAAAGTTGATAACGTTCGGTTTGTAGATGTCTTGTCCTTTCACGTGAACAGCCTCAGATAAAATATTTGGATGGTAAATCAACTATTTTTGAAAAGCAATGACATTGAAGGTCACATGTGTATATGCAGGGAAACTCTGCTGTGACTTCACCAAGTCCTCTTCATCCAAGAAATCAGCTTCACAGACCACCTGCAATGATTGACTCTCCACAAGTGACATTTCCTGGTATGGCTAATAGACTTCCACAGTTTAACCGTGATACCTCTCAAGGAATATCCCAACCAGTTTCTATCAATTTCGGTCGCCAATTCCCTTTCTTGGAGGCTGTCCCAGGCAGTCATCCCTCTCTAACATCGTCTCTACAAGTTGGCTCTTCAACGAGACCAAATCCATGGACAAATCTACCAAGTCAACAAGGTCCATTTTGCACAGAACCTTCCAAGCCTCCCTCTGATTTTCCTTTGTCTGCTGATTTGACCAGTGCCAATCTCCAGACTTATCAAAATTCCTACAGTGCATGGGATGCTGACAAACAGACGCTGGCTGTCTCTGCAACAGATCTTGAAGCCTTTGGTCGCTCTTTGAAATCCTCTAATCTTCATCAGAATTATTCCCTCCTGCATCAAGGAAGCTTTCTGAACAATGTGAAGACTGATTCGGGTCAGATGGTTTCAGAGGAAAATCACAGAGTGGGTTCTGATTTGAATCTTCAGCAGCTACCTAATGTTGCAGGCCATCACATGGTGTACGGACATAATTCAGGCATCAAAGATCCTCTAAATAGTGGACTGAATGGGGCAGCACGGCTGGATTCCTTTCCTAATCGGGATATTAAAATGCTGAGTTTTAATGAGTCTACCAAAGCTTCATGGGAGATGGCCAAAAGTGTTCGAAGTTATTCTCAAATGGATTCTACTTGTGATAACATGGAACCTACAAGTACGGAACATTCCGAGATTAGTTTTCAAATGGCACCGTCTTGGTTTAAGCATTATGGAACCTTGAATAATAGCCAGATATTGCCAATGTATGATGAAAGGACAGTGAAGACTTCTGCCCAGCAGTTTCCTTTCGGGAACCCTTTTGAGAATTTGCACACGAATACTTCCACGGTCCAATTGAATGCTGCTGGTGCCAGTCAGATTGCAGCTGCCACCTTGGCAGTGTGTAAATCACCACTTCCTAGTGTGTTGCCTCCAGAGGCCATTACATGGAATTTGTCCTCTGCGAGTTCAAGGAAGCGGAAAATTGAGACGTCTGAGCTTCTACCATGGCAAAAGGAAGTGACACAGAGTTCCAAGAGACTTCACACCATCAGGTGCTTACTACGCTTGCCGGATTTTCCTTTACTACTGTTTTTCTCTCTTATTCAATTCAACAGCACCATTTGCCTACTTCTGTGTTTAGTATAGTGGCTGAGGATACAGATCAAGTGGAAAGAAACTTTGGATTTTGGATAGCTTTAGTGGCTTTGGATATAGGAATTCAGCCTCTTATTCTCTCAACTTGCTTAGTATTGGATTTTTCCCCCTAATTTCTAATTTTGTGTTAAAGGCTTGAGGTGATGTATGTATTCTTGTTTCTGCAGCGAGTCAGAAATAGAATGGGCACAAGCTGCAAATTGGTTTATTGAAAAGGTACGAACTGTGAACTAATTGGAATGAATGGAATGATCATAATGAAAATTAGACTTCAGAAGTGGTCTAAGTGCTACTTTTATTGGCAGGTCGAAGATGAGGCCCGTATGGTTGAAGAAGCTCAGCCATTGGTTCGATTGAAGAGACGCCTTGTCCGTACAACACAGCTTATGCAGCAGTTGTTAAAGCCTGCGCCGGCAGCCATTCTCTCTGCTGATGCCACTTCAAACTATGACAGCATGGCATACTTTGCTGCTAAGCTGGCATTACGTGATGCATGCAAGCTGGCTTCTTGCTCAAGAAATTATCCCTTCCTCTCTTCCGAAGGCTGTGATATGTAGGAGTTTCTCTTCATGTTTTACTGTTACTTCAACGCCATTAACAAGACTGAAAATTTATTGCTTCTTTAGTTGCCTTCGATTGATTACCCTTACATCCATGCTGAGATGATGTTGACCCTTTAAGCAAATCAATTTGTTTAGGATGTCTGAGAAGCCCAAAACTTCTGAGGGATTCGGGGAGGAGTATTTCTCAAAAGTTACAGAAGACTTCATTAGCCGAGCGAAGAAGCTGGAAAGCGATTTTCTCAGGTGCGAATCAAGTTTTCCCTTCATAATTTATGATGTCATTTCAATGGTTATAGAAACTGTCGTGAGCCAATTGGAGGAACAAGTCTGTCGCGCAGATTTGTCTGTACTGCTTGCTTGCCATGCAAACAGTTCCTGTGATTCTGCACGATGTGTGTGTTGCATTGCCTGGCATTCGTAATTTACCATAAAAACAAATCTACAAGTGGGAGACTAGTTAAATACAACACGTGGATCTGTACCTCCTTCAGAGTTAACTATTTGACAAATATCCAATTATATATTACCATATTAGTTGTGCTTTTTTCCATCTTTTATGTGGTTCTTTTATTTGACTATTCAATTGGTGATGCAGATTCGAAAAGAAAGCATCGATTGCAGACGTAAGTGTGGAATACCAGGAACTGGAAAAAGTCTCAGTCCTAAACCGTTTTGCTAAGTTCCACTCCCGGGTACAACCAGATGCTGCAAAGACCTCACCGTCTAATGGCGCAACTCCGACTGCACCCAAATCATTACTACAGAGATACGTCACTGCCTTTCCTATGCCTAAGGCAGTGCCTGAGGATGCACAATGCGTTTCACTCTGATCAATAATTACCAGTTGCTTCTCTCATGTGCCCTTCAATCCATACTCCCGCAAACGAAAACGAGCACAAAAAGGTACCCTAAAAATGGAATGCAGGGTAGGTGATTGCTAGTGTTGAACCACCGGAATGCCTCCTTGGTCAAAAGGGCCCTTTACTAGTAAGGGTGCAGGAAGCAATAGGCCATTTGATCTTTCGGATCAATGACAATTGTTGTCAATTTTGAGAAAGTACATATGTTGTATGTATAATTTATGAGAATATATGGAGAATTAAGGATTTAGTGTACTATTTTCTAGAGTTGTTACCTCAATCAACTTAGTTCCAGGTGTATTTATATATGCTTTTTGATCATTTTGGCTTTGCAGAGTTCTTTTACCTCTTCTTCTTTTCCAGGGTTGGCATCTTGAACATCAAGATATTAGGCAAATAAATGAAGCACAAATCTAGAGGTAAATATTTTCTATATTTGTTACTGTATTTGTTTGAGTGGTGGTTCCAATTAGGGTTCCCATTCTGATTTTCTGTAGCTTCTGGATGACTTGTAGGTCTTGTTTGGTAAAGTAGTTTATTGTGGGGACATGAAAAACTCTGACAAAGATCCGCATGGTAGTTGTACTTTGTCTGTTTTGAAAAGTGCAAGGTTCAGAAACTGATTCTGTGGCCCTCAAGTGTCATAGATTGAAGATTGATGAGAGAGAGAGAGAGGGGACACAAAAAGCATGTCTTTTAGTTGGTAGGATTCCTAGTACCCTCAATTGGTCTGTTTCTTTCAGTCTTTTTATATTAATAAATTGACTGAAAGTAACTCCGACAAGTCAGTACCTTAGTTGAGATAACAGTAATAACTACCTTAACATGTCCACCCTCTGTCAGCATCCTGTGATGAGATAGAGAGAGAGAGAGAGAGAGAGAGAGGAGAGAGAGTATATAACAATTGGTGGGGGTTGATTTTGTGAATCTAAGGAAGTGAGTGTGATTGGTGGAAGGTGAGAGTCATTAAACTGTCCTAAAGAAGATTTGATGACAACATCTTTTAGCTTTTGTGGTTTGAGGTTTTGAAAACATCCAAAAAAACAAAGTGAATCTTTTTCTGTGGAAACACTAGCACCAGGTGTTTTTGCAACATCATCCACACGTGGGGTTTGGTGGGGCCCTACAAATCTCCTTGGCAGCTCACGGATTCTGCATAATGTCCTACGTGGCTTTTGAATTTGATTTTGGTCTTTACCATATCATATTCGTGTTTTGTTCTGGGTGGTCCTATAAATACCAGAAAATTTGGGGGGAGAGAGAGAGAGATAGAGAAAGAGAGAGAGAGAGGGGATTGGTTTTTGATCAAACGCCAACGCGCGAGTGTGTTTGGATATCCTTGTAGGGTTTGTTAGTGTTTTATTACGCAATTTTATGGTTATGAGGTGTCGATCATTTCCATTGTCAGAACATACTACTTAGGATAATGCTTTTTTGTTATACATGTCTTAAGGTTTCTATTATTTGACTATGCTACCTGAAGAGGTAATATTTAAATATTTTCCGGATTAAGTTGTATAAAGCTTTTTAGTTCGGCAACGGTAAGTCCGTGCTCACTATAAAATTGTCGAGATGAAAAGAATACTAGTCGAGCAAAGAATGGTGGCTAGAAGGGTTCTGACCTGAGAAAGGCATTAATATCATGAGTTTGGCCGGAAGGGCGGTTAGTTAAGATAAGTGAGAATCTCGATTATTTCATGAGTTGTTCTCACTTAGATAACAATGAGGAATTCTAGGTCAATTCGACTCAGAATGAAGAATCTAAGTTCGGATGAAACTCTAATGAAGGGGATAAGTCCAGGAGAGTTCAAGACGGATCTATCTTATTAGTGACCAATTGAAAGACATTTTTAGTCTAATTTTGACGAGGAGTTAGAATTGGGATAGAACAAAAATGAATATGATGCAAAACCTATAAATAAATGTACAAGGAAAATGTAAAAGGTATGCAATATTATAAAGTTCATAGTATTTGCTTGAGAGAAGTGATCTCAAAGTTGGCTTAACCATCGGAGTGTTTTTCCACCGCAGAGGTGGAAGGTCCTTTGACGGTGTCCTATTTTGTAGGTCACATATTGAGAACGTGAGATTAAGAGAGATAACATCATCAGAGGTTGCCATGACAGTTGAGATTATACTTTTCAAGTAATCTATTCTTACTCACTTACACTACTTTTCGTTAGCCTTTGGAAGGAGGTGAAATTCAATTAAACATAATTAGGATTTTTATTAAATAAATAAGCAGAAGTTTAGCTTGGCAAATAGTATTTTTGTGTCCGAACGACAATAGTCGAGCTGAGAATGATATTTATCGACTTGAGAAAGACAATTAAATAATAAAAAAGACCGATGGAGAATGACAATTGAATTTAAATGTTTATGAAACAATTTTAGTCAGACAATGATGTGAAGTTCTTCGTCAATTTAATTTATAATAACGAGAAGTTAACAGTTGAATGAAACTCTAAGTGTAAGAGAGAAGAATTTGGAGAGTTCATGCAAGACTTATCTTGTTAGAGATCAATTATGAGCAAGTATAATTCATCTCTAATGAGTAATTAGGAGATGGAAAAGGAGTCTGATTATTAAGAGAGAACCCCTATAAAAAAGACACACCTCCTTGGGGGTAATTGTACGCTGTGATATGTTATTGCAAGTATTATATTGAAAGTTGTTCTTTGATTTGTGTATTGATTTAATTATTAGAGTGTCTTTTTATCGACTAGGGACAAATGGTCATTTGACAGTATATTCTTTTGTAGAATATTAGGTTTCAAGCGAGTTGGAGTCCTATTGTGTTCCACCACCGTTTGAAGAACTAACTTATCTGGTAAGAAATTTTATCCACCCACACTTGTATTAATCAATAAATTGTCAAGAGAACATTCTCAAAAAAGTCAGCGTGCGCAAATTTATAGGCACATATTTTGATACATGTATTTAGAGTCGTTCAATTTTAGTAAATCTCTCATTATATCGTGAGTTTTACGTGTATTAAATACTTTCAAACACATTTATATCAAATTCTCTGAGAAAAGAAAGAAAAATAATAAAGAAAAACAAAAATTAGCTAATTTACTTTACTAGGGTACAACCCTTCGCTGCGAGCTGGGAGATGGAATCGACACTGAATTCATATAAATATGAATTCGAGTCACGAAAATCACCTCTAGCAATGGTTATGATCATCAAGAGGGTTTCTTTCTCTAATTGATATTAGACTTTCATCTGCTTAAAATCAGACATTCAATCATTCCGAGTTCTTAGCACGATATGTCGTTATCTAAATGCGGCATTGACTTTCTCGATCCATTCTCATTAGCTTGAAAATAGTCTTTCTTCTCCATCGAACTAACAATTTGACGTTGCTATCCTGCCGTTTAGTAGGAATCTCATGCACTGATACATTTTTTTAGTATTAACCAGTCTTGCATAGATACGAAAGTTAACTCTCTCGTACCATATCCATCTCTTAGCGGTACTAGCCCACCCTTATACCATTTCAACTACCATACCAGCTTGTTCTAGGCGGTACATATTGGGTTGTGCAAATGTTTTTTTTATTTTCAATTGATGATTTTTTGAGTAATTATAACTAAATTGTTTGTGGCAACTAGGAGTGAAATCGCTCTGGTTTGATCTAATTTGATAGAAAAACTCAGTCCGAGCCAGTAATTTTGGTTTGGGTGTTGTAAATCGAAATTAAACAGTTTGGTTCGGTTCGATTTTTTTAGATTCAGTTTGATTCCAATTTGAATGGGCTTGGGCCAAAAATTAAAAACACTTCCAAAACATTAAGAAGCCCATGTCAAATAGACCAAGGCCAAAATAATTTTTATTTTATAATCAATTTTCGATTTATTTTGATCCAAGCTCAAATTAAAAAAACTTTTATAAAATTAAAGTTCAGTAGAATTGCTATACACAATTCCAATTCTAAATCTTAGTAAAATTAAAATTCATTAAAAAATTAAGGAAAGAAAAAAACAGTTGGAGACTTAAAAAATATGTATGAATTTAAATTTTTTTATTTTGAAGGTTTAGTATAAGAATCAATTCGCTCTGGTTCAATTTGGTTCTTAAGCGAATAAAACAAACAACCAAATTAATTTTTTTAAAATCTCAAACTGAACTAATCGGACCAAACTATCATTTCGATTTAATTTATAAATTTAATTTTTCGATTTAGACTTTCACTTCCAGTGCCAAACAACCCACATGGCATCTGATGGCCCAAGAGTGACCAAACCAAGGCCCAATTAAACTAGCTATAGGGGTGTGATTAAAAAAAAACTAGCTATTGGGGTTGAGGTTAAAAGGGCCTTGTTCAAGAATTGGTACTACTTTATCATTTGTCCACCCAATTATTATTAATATGTCATTTTTTTAATATACAAAAATAAGGAAAGATTCACGAGAAACATCACTAACTAGGAGACTCTCACATGGCTCTATAACATGCCCAATTATTCAATAGTTTCAGAATACCATGCGACATTACTTACGTGGTATTCTCAGCTAATAAATTATTACAACACATTAAATTATTTAATGTTTTCGAAGTATCACGTGACACCGCTTACGTGATGCTCCTCGCCCAATGTCTAATGATGTTTCAATGGAAAAGAGATTGAGACCCATCTCACAAATATTTTGCTTTCGAAATAGATGCCCCTCAGCAACCCTAGTAATTGCGTACTAAAAGACTAAAGAGATGTGAATTTTTTTTTTGGGTCCAAATATTATTAGTCATTTCAGAAAACCTACATCAATTTTGTTGAAGGAGATAAAATCCAATTAATCCTCATTAGGGTTTTTACCGATCAAATAAATAATGATGTTGTTGAGCAAATAATGATATTTTCCGACCTGAAAAAGGCCGTAGAAATATAAACAGATTAGATACAAATTTTTTATTGAATTCGAATATCTCGGGATGAGTTCTAATCAGACAAGGATGAGAAATTTTAAGCGAAATCGACTTATAACAAGTAATTAACAATTGAATGAAACTTTAATTCTAACAGAAGAAGGTTATCTTGTTGACTACTTCTAATATTTTTCTAATAAAAATTAAGAACTGAATTAGGACACACCCTATGATAAAATGCACATTGACAGTTGAAATTTTAAGCGAAATC
>JABCMJ010011923.1:0-33885 GCA_014822125.1 Arbutus unedo | reverse complement strand
AACTTAAACCTTGGTTACGTCATTGAATGAAATATTTTTGGGATTACGGGTATATCTTTGAATGTTGTGAGATTTCTTTTATTATGTAAAAAAAAAAAATTTGTGAGATTTTCTTAAGGATACGTATTATTTATATGTTTGAAATTGAGGGCGTGACAATGAGGAAAATGAAATGACTTGTGTGAGTTGGGTATTGATCAAACGGTAAGTTAGATACAAAGTCAATGTCATAGATTGTTAAGAATTTGGACAAATTATGAGAGTTTTGAATAACTATATGTGTGTACGTAAGGATATGAGGGTTGGATTGACAGTAGAGAATCATGGTTTGTGTTATGGCTAATGTGCTGGTACAATGTGACGGTCAATGAAAAATGACCCGGTATCGTGATTCGTTTAATAGAGAAGTATTGGTATTGAGAAGTGGCTGATGGAATTAATGGAACGGTGTTACAAGATGGTAAGTATTGGTATTGAGAAGTGGCTGATGGAATTAATGGAACGGTGTTACAAGATGGTTGAGTATGTCGTTTATGCTTATCTGGTGATTCCTATAAGCTCATAATTGTTTGTTGTTCATTGATCATATTGTATTCCATTTCAAATCATAGTCACATAGCATAAGTGTAAACATTCCTACTAGGCTTTGTAGCTCATCCTATTATTTTACAAGTGTTGTTCTAGACGCTTTGTATGAAGCACGAGTGATGCATGGTAGGATGCATGTTTTGAAGATTTGATAGGAGATATTTAACATCTTGAAAGTGATTTTTTTTTTTAAAGATGTAAACTAATTTATTTTCGAATTATTTCTCATATTTGAAAAAAAATGTAAGTGTTTAAAGGTTGATAATTTATTTGGATATATATAATGGGCCGGGAATTTGCCCACTTTGATATAACTTGCTTAAACGTGACTTTTAAAGGTATCATGTATAATGAAATTATTCGGGATATTAGTTTGATCATTGAGCGTTGTGAAGTTTTATTTATGATAAATTATTTTAATAATATGTTAAAAATCGAGGGCGTGATACTGTTGATTTTATTTTGCATTGTTTGAGCTGTTTTGATGATCTTGAGATTTAAGGTTTTAATAAAATTGATGGAAAATGCACTTGGAATTTACCATATATAGTTTTTTTCAATTGTGTAAGACTGTAAAGATGTACATTGAGAGACAATCTTAGCTTGAAGAGAAAATTTCAGGGACAGAATTACCTAAAGGGGGAGATTGTGAAGACCCAATGTTCAATATTTATTTTTTTATATTTTTTATTTATTATAGGGCTTCGTGAATTTAACTTTATTGTTTAATTGTAGTCCGATTGCAATGATCTAGAGCGTTGGGTTTGATGTGAGATTTTTAGTAGTTGAAGTGGTTAGTGTAATTAATCTAATTATGAATATAAAATGATAAGGAAACCCTAAGAATCAGATTTTGTTAATGTTAAACAGCTTTTTATAAAATTTGGAAACCCTAATTTTGTTTGAGGAAGACGAACGAGCTTGTAGACAGAGAATTCATTCAAGGAGCTCAACTAGAAAGTTGTAGAGGGTGCCAAGAGCATCGCATAGAGCCTAAGATCAATCAATTGCATGGGGAGTTCGAGCGTGTTTCAAGTATTACAATATTTTCTGCGTTTTTCTTCAATAAGGTAGGATTTCATGTTGTTTAACATTGAGGTATTCTGTAGATCATGTTTAGTTTGATGATATATGTGTTGTTTTTTGTGTGTGATGAGTCATGCATGTTCTGTGTAGATTTCGAGATGTTTTAGATGGTTAGGTTCCAAAAACGGAGGCCAAAAAGAGGGTTGTGCGTATTTTATTTGTAAAAAATAGAATCTAAAAAAAACAGAATACAGCGATAATCTGATTTTGAAAAATTTTGCTAGGGTTGATCTAAAACTTTAAAATTTCTGAAATGTTTACTCGTCGGTTTATGGGTCTTCTCTGTTGGGTTAAAATGTCGAAGCCTAAGTCGAAGTACATAATTCTACAAAAATACGTGACTGAGTTATAGTAGATTTGCACCTAGGTGTAAACTACACTGACACACTTTTAGCACGAGTATTAGAATTGCACACTGTTTGTTTTTTTTTTTAAAACTAGACGCATAAAGTTTCAAAAAAATATATATTTTGTGTCTTATTTCTACTGGAGCAAAATCAGTTTTTCGATTGAATTTGACGAACCAGTTTTGATATTTCAAAATGAGGTATTCAATTTTGAACCGACATCTGAACTCCGTTTTTAATCTATCACCTATCTTTTAAAGTTTGTATAGTGTAGTTTCTATTAACATTAGACATAATACCTCTATTTACAGATTATAATGTTTTAGCATTTTTAAGGTTAAACCTAACCATATAACTTTGTCCACTCGAGCGGTCTATTGAAAAACATAATGTTTATTTTTGTTTTCGGTCTATTTCTTGCCTTCCGATCTATTTATGGTTACCGTTTAAGTCTGGAATTATTTAGTGTGGGTTCATAAAAGCATGCATAGATGTCGAATATCGGGTAGGGTATGGCCTGTCAGTCTGGTAGCCCGTGAACTCAACTTGGAGTTTTTATGATTCTTTTGGTGAAAGACCGTGAAATAATCGGGTAAAGAGGTGTCTTGATGATTGAAGCAGCCGTGAACTCTATGATGGATTCCCCGATGTGGACAGCCCGAGATGCAAGACAATTGAAATTTACATGAGTCGCATGTCGAGCATGATAGCATTGCGATTATTTAGTCGGTTATTTATCATGTCGTTTATGCCTATTATATTATTGATGCGAGCATGCTTTAATCAATATGCCGATGTTTCAATATGATTTCTTATCCGAATTCTGACTTATATTTTTTTCTATAAACTGACAATTTACAGGTAATAATATGGATCCAAGTACTTAGACCACAACATTTTAAGATAGAGGGAGCATGATATTTAAGATTTATTTTATGTCAGTTATTTTCATCTTCCAGATGTTGATTATTTGTTGGGCATTGTGGCGCGTAGTTGATTATTTGTTATTGATTCAATAATTAGATTTCAAATTCCTATTTTTAGTTATTTTCTATTCATTTTGTCATTTGGTGGGTTGCGGATCCAAGGAATTTTATTTTGTATTGTTGAAACTGTTAATGATCTTGAGGTTTAAGGTTTTAATGGAATTGATGGAGGATAGTGTTTTTTTTTTTTAATTGTGATTTGAAATTGATTATGTTTTGTTATTATTGCTCTATTCATACCCTTGAAGTTTTGGGTGTGACAACCAGATATGGTTGTTGTCTGACATGACAGCAAAATTGACCATCAATTAGGAATGTAATCGGTTCATTTTTTGTTGGTTTTTCGACGCGGGAGACCAAAATTGATCGGTTCAAGAAAAATTTCTCCAAACCGATAATGACCCAAATTTAGCGGAAACCAAAGTCGATTCAGTATAATTGGTATCGGTTTCGGTCCCTTTTTATGGGGTATTCGATTTTCCAATTTCATTTTGGGCATTTCTGCCTTGTTGAATCCCGTGGTGGGCATTAATCGATTTGAGCCGACGAGCATAAGAATGCAAATCAAGGGCCATTTCATCAAAACAAAGTAAATCAATAGACTAAACGTTCGGTACTTCTTTTGAACCCAGTCGAAGGGCACAAAATTGCAGTGACCAGGAAAATAACATATCTGAACGGCAAGAAATAGCAAGTTACAACATACCTTACAACGTTGAGTACTTGTTCTGAGAGGACAAGTGAGAGAGGGAGAGGGGCAGGGGGGAGGGGGAGGGGGGAAAAGAGGACGTGTGAGAGAGAGAGAGAGAGAGAGAGAGAGAGCGTTGATGGTACAATGTTGGCTTACATGGAAAATTGTTGAGATTAAATAAAGAAAATCGATTCGGTTAAATTTGGTTCGGTACGATCGGTTTAACTTAAAATACAGGAAAACCAAAATTGAACCAACATATCAAAAATTTTGTATGGAAAATTTGAAACCGACCGAACTAAACTTTTTTCACTCTATTTTTCGGTCGGTTCAGTTTTTTCAGTTTTGCTTTCACCCCTACCATCAATAACATACCAGGTTAAAAATTCTGGATTTGAAACTCTTTTTTCCATTCAACAAAATTTCAGGAACACAAAAAATGCTTCCATCAATAGATCCTAGATATCCATTTGGTCGTGTAGCATTCTGAATTTAAGTCTTCCAAATCACATAATTGTTTGAATCAAGTTTAGTGGTTACCAAGCTCTGAAAATTGGACGCAAGAAACACCAAAGATGAAGGTAGAGAAACAGAAGCTTGATTTTGACAAGCAAACCCACTGTCAAATTGTGTCGCCGTTACCTTTTTCTTCTAAAACAAAGGAATTTGAATGTTTGTCGAAGAAAACAAAACCTGGAATGATGTTGTTCTTTTGATAAATGCACTATGTAAAACTGATTTCTTCCTTGATTCAACTGAGATTTCGTTTAATCAGGTTGAAAATCAAAAGCGAATGAAGTTGCTATTGGAAGATTGTTGAATTATGCAACAATCGGGACCGAAGAAGGTGCGAGCCTTTAGGGCTCTGATGCCATATAGAAAACTTAAGAAAATAGGATAGAACAAAACAAATGAGATTCAATTTGAAAATTTTCATTGTCCTCAAACTGATACAATTTCACTTTATTTACACTTTGCAAATCCTAATTAACTTTGCATCCTAGAACAGAATTAACAAACACAAAACAAAACTCAACCATTTACATTTTAGCACATGGTTAAATGATTTGTTCTACTGAGGTGCAAATCCATGTGGACTTTGATTAGCCAATTACAGTTCTTAAATTCATAGACTTGGATGACAATTCATTAGAGCTCTGAAAGACCACCAGCTGAGTATTGGCCAAAGCTTGCAAAGAAACACTCGAACACTGAAATTCATCTGGCCTTTAATCTTCAATCAAAACAACCAAAGAAGACTATTAACACTGATATTTTGCAGCTTCTAAACATGACTACAACCAAAACTTTTTGCTATTGATGCGTGCTTTTGTCTGCTGAAACATCAGATAGCTTAACAATTGTGAGATCTAGTGCAGAAGTTGAGTAACGTGGCATGACATAACACTACATGTGAGGTCATTTGGGTACGGTCCTTTTTCGAAGAACTAGGCTTTGGTATTCAGTTACCCATGAATATATATTGTGATAATCAAGCATCCACATTGCAGCTAATCTTGTTTTTCATGAAAGGACCAAGGATTTTGAGATAGATTGCCAACTTGTTCAAGAAAAGGTAAACAGAGGTGTGATTGCCACTCCATTTGTATCTACAAGCACTCAACAAGTAGATATCTTCACCGCGCCATTATGCAAGTCCCTGTTAAAGCTACTATATAACAAGCTAGGTCTCTATCATACCTATATCCCAACTTGAGGGAGGTGTTAAGAGGTAGTATTAGGGTGTGGGAGTATCTTACGTCCTTGTACATGCTCTCTTTATACATCATGTATCTTAGTCATTTACATTCTTGTATCTACTCTCTATATGCAACATGTGTTTTCAGAGTAAATTAATGATTCCCTGAACACTTTCCTAAGCAGCCTGAGCTTTTAAGATAATTCAAGAACCAAATTTGAAAAAGGAAATGTCACCTAAGCAACTAACCCTAACCGCCACTGTATGGTTAAACTAGCGCAACTAAGATACAGCACAAGCAATTTCCACTATAAGTTATCTCAGCAATACATCAGTCCCGTAATCCTACAATTTGCGGACTTCAAACATCTGATGCCCAGAGACTGCATTAGCGTAACATTTAGGCATAAACCATTTCATTTGTGTAACATGAAAGTAAACACGGAGGGGCTGATTGACAGTCTTAAGGCACTAAGTTATTAATCTAACTATCATCCCCCTCACTGTTTCAAGCAAGCAACTCATGTAATGTAAAATCACCCATGCATGCCAAAATGTTTGACCTCACTGGATCTTCAAAACAATTATCATCAACCTTACAGTTCTATGAGTAGAAAGACACCTTAAATGGTCAAATATCAACCATGTAAAAGACAAACAATATGTCGTTTCTGAGGATTGTTCATGAGATACTAAGCCTCTATACGTCAACGAGTAGTCACACAAATAAGCATAAACACCATGGCTTATTTAGGTCCTCTATGTGATCAACAATCTTGGACCAAATGTGACAGCAAGAAAACATTTAAATATCGATCGAACAAAAAACAAGATGACATACCCTTTGGATCCTCTTCTATTTACTCTGGACACAATCATCCAACTATGTTAAGTGATTGCCCAATATTAGCAATCACAAGCCACTGACAAAAAACAAATGATTATAGTCCTACATCTATATGCTTGTCAGAGCAGTGCAAGAAAGATGAGCAAGGATCTCAAAATGCAACATCTCAGCCAGAGATAAACCTACAACTAGTACATTTAGCACTAATTTTTATCCGTGTATATCTAACCAAATGTGCAAGAGGGTTTAGTTGAAGCCAGGATATTACCTTGGACCTTGTATAGCTTGATGGCAATATGGATTCAAATGAGCCGAACTACCTTCTATCCTGCAGTGATATCTAAACGAATGCCACGTTAGGCATCTCATCAGATGCCAACAGAGCTTGATATCCAGATGCTTGATGCAGCTTAAATATCTCCAGATTTCATGCCATTACTGTGATCAGCTTCTCCCTCCGATCGAAAATTGACTTCTACTCATCAATACAAGAAGACCTCGTCCTAGGGTTTCTAGAACAGCTCCTTGTAGGCTTTTTCTTTAGTAACTTCTTGTCTCTAATGCCATCATATAGAAGTTCATATGCATAATAAGTTATATGACCCTTCTTCAGCAAGTCTTCCACAACGATCTTAGGTGCTGCTACCTCCTTTTTATCAACCTCAAAAATTGTGTTTACGATATCAGGGACAATACCTTTCTGCACCATAAGGTGTACTATACCAACGGCCTTATGTACTCTATTTTTCAGACACATGCAATTTATTACACGTCCAAAGGTTGTCAATGATGGAATGAACCCATTCTTAATCTTGTCAAGAAGAAAATTGTAGCCAGAATCAACATTATCAGTTTTGCAAAAGCCATCAATCATGACCCGGTAAGAGTAGTGATCTGGGGGACAACCATTGTCAATCATCTCAACAAAAAGATTTTGTGACATGCCCATATTTAGCTTCTTAGAAAATGCATTTAACATTATATTGTACGTCGATGTTGTATGCACAAGTTTATATTGTTGTGCCATTCTTCTGAAAAGCTGGTAGGCTCCATCCGCATCCCCATTCTCGCAAAACCCATTCATCAGAGTGCCAAAGCAAACAACATCTGGAGCCAGACCCCTGGTTTTCATCTCCTCAAGCAAGCTCGAAGCTTCTGCTAATCTCTGGTCATTGCACAGGCTTTCCATGAGTATATTATATGTGATAATGCTAGGAACACACCCTTTCTCGACCATTACTTTGAAAGTTTCCCCAACATCATTTGATTTTGCAGTTTTGCAAAGGCCATTTAACACCGAGTTATATGTAACCACATCAGGAGTAACATCATGGTCCCACATGCTATTTAGTATCTCAATTGCGTTGTCCATCCTCAACTGTTTACAGTAGCCATCAACAAGTGTGTTGAAGGTAACAATGTCAGGAAGGAACCCTCCGGCCATAGCATCACTCATGAGATTATGGGCATCAAATACACAACCCATCTTGCACAACCCATTTATAACTAAATTGTACGTCCACATATCAGGTTTGCAACCATTTTCCTTCATTTCATTCATAAGTTGCAAGGCTTCTAGGATTAGTCCCTGTTGGGACAACCCTTTAATCACTGTGTTGTAGATTATGTTTTTCGGCTTCAACCCTTTCCTTAGTGCCTCATTAAACACACTAATTGCTCTTTCTACATTGCCATCTTTGCATAGCCCATTAACTAGGGAACAGTATGTAAATTCATCGGGCACAAACCCCTTGAAAACTGCATCATTAAGAATCTTATCAGCATTTTGTACCATACCCACTTTGCAATACCCATCAATAATGCTATTGTAAGTGAAAGCATCAGGCTCAAACCCCTCATTCACCATCTTTTGTAAATAGATCTCAGCTTCTGAAACCCTAAAGTTCTTGGACAAGCCACATATAAGTGTGTTATATGTGACAACATCGAGACTTAAGCCTTCCCTAGTCACACTATCCACCAAGTTAACAGCCTCCTTGAGTAGGCCTTTTCTGCAAAGCCCTTGAATGAAAATATTGAAAGTGAACAAATTAGGAGACACACCCCTTTTTAGAACCTTGGTCAGAAGTCTTCCACTTTGTTGGACATCACCCTTCTTACTAAGCGTGTGCATAAGCTTGTTAAATGTGGTAACATTGGGACATGTTTTACTCCTAAGCATTTCATCAAACAATTCAAAGGCCTCGTCTTGGAAATTCTCTTCATAAAGTCCACCTACTACTGTGCAGTATGCAACTGCATTGAGCTCACACCCTTGGGAAGGCATGTTCTTTAGGAGCCTTAAAGCGGCATGCGGCCTATTCGTCCTGCAAAATGATTTTATCCTAATTGTGAAGGTGTACACATCAGGAACAATCCCTTTATCTCTCATTCTCATATACACTTTGTGTGCTTGATTGAAATACCCATTTTCAACCAAAATATTCATTATTGCATTATATGATAAAACAGACGGCTCACAATCATAAAAATCCATTCTCTCAAACACATCTACTGCTTCTTGAACCTTGCGTTTGCTACCGTAATTTCTCATTGCTCCAATATACACTCCTTCCAATGAACAACTGTCTACATTCACTCTCATTTCTGAAAGGATATGTTCCATTGCCTCGAACTCCCCATGAAAACCAAGCTTTTCAACCATGCATTTGTATGATAACAAATTATGCCTGAACCCTTCTTCCTTTTTCACTGAATGGAACATTTCTAGTGCCCTCAGCGGGTCTTTCTGATATTTTACCACTGCGGCAACATGTTTAGGAAGTAAAGCTGCTGGACTCATGCCAAAACAATGATCTAATCAACATTCAGCAGTACTCTTAATATCCATCAACCTAGTAGAAACTAGTTCTCTCCCAACCATTTTTCATAGTGCTTCTCTTACATCAAACTCAAATGCCACAGCTAGAATCAGAACCCAGAAGAGAAATATATTTAATTCAATAGGTTACTGTCAATAGGAGTAACAGGAAATGCCCAAATGAGAAACGCTTACAAAAAGAAATTCCCAAATCAGAAACCCGAATCGGAAACGCCAAGCACAAATGGAAGATGTTACTATGGTGTAAGCCTGAACTTGAATTAGCAGAAAGTGTGTATCTTCGCCGGAGATTGCAGCGGTCAGTGTTTGGGCAGGACTGCGTCGAGGCCTTGTAGAGAGAGAGAGAGAGAGAGAGAGAGAGTGTGTGTGTGTGTGTGTGTGTGTTCCAAATACAGTGTGCGCCCGCGGGGCCATTACTTACGGCGTTGATCCTTTTCGGGAAATCGCGGTTTGGTGGTATCAGACCAAAGAACTACACTCTTAATATTATGAAACGGCTTAAATTATCGATATTTTTTATTTTTTATCTTTATTTAATTATTTTTATATTTATTATGTTTTTTAAAATTTTTAGAATTGGTTAGTCAGTCTCTAGAAAAAACCTAAAAATCTAAAATTATGTTTAAAATTTTTAAGAAAATCACTAAAAATAAAAAAAGTCAAAACAGACCATTCTATTTAAATTATTTTTAACCTTTCTAGAATTTTTTTAATTTTTAAACATAATTTTATATTTTTTAAATTTCTTTCGTCAACAGGAATCAACAAACAACAAAAAAATAAAACAAAATAATAATAAAAAATAATAAAATAATCCTTACATATGATAAAGAGAGACTGTGTGTTTACTGTTCATTACTTTCGTCCAAAGCAATTTTCGTCTCGTCTTATGAAATTACTTTTATGTCCTTAAATTATCTTTATTTTCTCGTGGCCATGTGGTAGGTTTCCGATGATGTACATAATAAAGTAAAGTTCCTCACTCTGGGTTTACATTTAAAGAAATTATTCTTTTTTTTTTGCCTTTTTTTTTTTTGTTTTTCCTTTACCAAATAAACCAGATAAACTTCTTTTCGTTTTCCTCATTCAATGACTGGAACAACATGCAGCTTTCAATATTCTCAGTTTTGACAAACCACACAAACCATCTAATTTCAATTTGATGGATTTTGACAAACGAGTTGTCTGCAAGCTGCACAAATCCAATGACTGTATTCCTCCTCTTCCTCCTCCTCCTCTCTCTCTCTCTCTCTCTCTCTCTCATTTCTACATCATCCCTCGTCTGATTTTTGTTGTCTTTGACCTTGAAGTCTCATTTTTGACAAACCCCACAAACCCATCTGATTTCAATTTGACGGATTTGAACGAATGAGTTGTCAACAAGTTATACAAATTCAATGACCATATTCCTCCTCCTCCTCTCTCTCTCTAATTGTTACATCATTCCTCGTCTAATTTTTGTTATCTTCAACCTTGAAGCCTTATTTTTAGCTCCATTATAGAGAATACTCGTGTTGTATGTACTATGCAAAGAGAGAATACTTGTGCTTCGTATTCCTCCTTTTCTTGATTTTTCCAAATTCTAAGTTGAAATTTGGGTATTTTTTTAAATTTTGATACAGAACTTGGTGTTTTGGTGTGTAGGAGAATTGAAATTCTTGGATTTTTTTTTCTTGGAGTTTTCATTCCTTTTGGGCAAGGATTTGGATTCTTACTAGTAAGGAATTCAGATTATTGGATTTTTTTCTTCTGGGTTTCCAATGCTCTGTATCTATCCTCTGAAACATATAGATTTTTAATTCATTTGTGATTATTTATAGATTTTCATGCTTATAATTAAAGATGATTAAAGTGAAATTTTCAATCTGGATCTTTTTTTCTTGAGTGTTTTCTTAAGTGAAAAATATAGTTTTACCCTTTTGATATGTATATAACTAAGTAGAAAAGGAACTGTAATTATTTTTTGAAAGCCAAAACAGGTAACTAATCTTACTTTTGCACACCTTGTATATTTTTGCAGACTTCAAGTTACATGATGGGTAATGCAACTACAACTAATATGAAGTTATCTATTATTTGGTCTACATTATCTTGACTTTGAAGAAAACTTATACACTGGATAATTTTGTATTGGGTATCCTTATTGTCATGCCTTATCAGCGCACAATTACCTCCCTAGTAATACAATAAACACAGCAATCCAAATGGACATTCCTAGAAGTTTTATGGACATTTATACTCTCAAATTTTAATTCATCACCTACCTATCAGAGATTTCTTTCTCTCAAGCATCACACTCTCCAGTTGAAAATGCAATTGAAATCCTAAGTCGGCTTCCTTCTCTCAATCATTTTTCTTTTAAGTCAATCGTTTTTGCATTTTTCGTTGAGCTTATTCAACATTTCGGTTTGCACTCTTGGAGTGATTGCATGCCCTTCTTGCGCCGCATTTGGTTATCAATTTTTTTTTTTTACTTTCTTATTCACCATGCCAGTAATTATATAATTCCTTCATTTCATTTGTATTCATGCAATATCATGGTTACTGATGGGCGCATTATATTGTATATTAATGTGGCTCAATGTACCCAATTTAGTATCTATGCGTAAGCAAATTCATTATTCTAGTTAATATTGCACGAATAGTTGTCTTTGTTCTATTTCAGGTTTTCGAGCACTAAAAGCATGTCCAAAGGCTTCATTACAAGTAAAAGGCCTCGGAACATTTACGACATTAATAAAGGTGCAAATGAAAGGCCTGAGAATGATAAAAGAGAAACCGGAACAAAAGAACAAAGAAGCCAAAAAAATTAAAGACAAACTCGTTATCTAGCAATAGAGAATGGAGTCCTATCGATAGAGACCCTCTCTATCAATAGAAGAATTGTCTATTGATGCGTATCAATAGAGACAGAAAAATTCAAAATCGGACAATACAATTGCCTATTGATAGAGAACCCACTTCTATCGATAGAAGGTCATTTTTTACTTAAGAAATAGACACTCTCTATCGATATTGTCTGACATGCGTTAAATACAGATTTTGACATTTTGCACTTTAATACTCTTTGGATATTTTTTCCCATGACTTTTCTGTTGTAAGAGGACATAAGGGAGCTTTTTGAGCATTGTTTTTGCCCCTCTTTGACCTTATGCTTGCATGTATATAAGAGAAAACAAAGGGAAAAAGATGAATCTCAATTTTAGTTTAGTTTAGTTAGTTTTTTAGTTTGAGAGCTTCTCTCTCTAAAACTCATCTTGTTCTTCATTTTCTCTTGAGTTTTCTCTTTCAAGTGTAAGACATTATCTCTTGAGAAGTAAATTAATACAAGATTTAGTTTCATTTTGTGTTTTTGTTCCTTATTCTTATTTTTTCCGGCAAGTCGCCAGAATCTTCTCTATTGATTTTGTGTGTTATTTTCTACAGATTTTTCAGTTTCATTAGTAAGTTTGATTTACTCTATCTTAGTTTTAGCCATGCTTAACTTGTATTCCTTCTTTTCTTTTATCTTTGTTAAAAACATGAGTAGCTAAATTTCTTAAGTTAAGTCTAGGATGAAATTCATCTAAAACTAACAATGGTTAATATCTCTTAAACACTTTTCATGTTTGTCAATAGATCTATACAAGTTCTTCTTTTTAGAAACAAAAATGAAGTGTTAAGTTTTTGCTTAGTTATTGTCATATTTTTGGTATATCTAATACTTAAGCCTATATCCTCCCTATTTTGGAATACTTATTCTTGAACTTGGATAAATCTCGAGACACATCCTTTGATCCCAAAAGACTGATTTTTATTGAATATTTTCTTATCTAGAAATCCTAGTCGGAATCTAGATCAAGTTATAAAAGGAGATATTGACTAGTGAAAGTTATAGTGAATGGATTCCAAAGACTAAATATATCTTTAATCTTGATTTTATTCCCTCACTTAGTTAATATAGTGTTAATCATCACCAAACAAACTTTGAGGTTGATGTCCGAAACGTCGAAAAACTAAATTTGCGAAATATTTTATTTTAACTGTCTTTCTTCGTAGATCGATACTTCGGACTCTCAACTATATATCGTTTAAATCTTTGAGGGAAGTCCCTTTTTAAATATTAAATTTTGACTCAGGCCGGCGCCCTAACAACGCACTTTGCCGATCGGTCAACTATCCTATAAAATATAGCTCAAGAAAAAAAACTACAATTTGCATGCAATCGGACTGGAGCTCAGTGGACTTCCCTCTCAATGATTAAGCAAAATACAATTCTACTTCACATTAGTGAAAAAAGAAGAAAAGACCAAGCATACTAAATTTTGTAATTACTAAACCACAACGCATGTCTATTTAATTCCTTCGTTCTTCTTCTACTCTATCTTTTTCTTTTTTCACTGCTTCAGTTTTCTTAGCAACCAAACAAAGTCTTAGCACAACAAAAACCAACATCAAATGATGTATTTGAATTTCATTATTGTATTTGGGTTTCAACATCACTCATAATTTGTTCACTATATGTTTGTGCAAACGTCTATGAGATATATAAGTTAATGGACCGTTGGGTATATCTAATGTGTAGCGTCTCTTTGTGTGACTTGCTCTCTTAAGAGCATTGACTTGCACTATTAAACTTGCACTCTAAAGGTGAATGACTTGCACCACAATAGGACAAGATCCCCAATTGACGGGTCAAGTCATGGTACATTTGTATGACTTGCTCTCTTGGGTGCATTGACCGGCATTAGAATTTCCTGACTTGCACTTGAATAGGACAAGATCTCCCATTGATGGGTCATGCAACGACTCGAATTTTCGGGATATATATTGTTATTGATATTTGATATTTGCAGATAATTTTGAATTTCATAAATAAATTATTGGATTTAATTATCGTAGATTTTGTTTGTAATTATCCGTTCAGATTTGATCCCTACAGGTTCGTTGAACTTTTAGTAAAGTTATCCGATTTATGTTTTTATATAGTAGATATTATGTTTTATGATTATTAATTATTTTTTTCATTATTATCCATATCGATAACCATTCGTGTAATTGAACCTCAATCGAACTCTCCTCCATGTACTCGAATCCTACTTGGACTTTATTTTTTTGTATTCGAATTCTTTTTGGACTCAAATTTGTTCTCCTTTGTCTAGTTATACAGTTTTTGATCCATCTAATATTCACTTTCTGCCATTTAGATTTTCTGATGCGTCTCAGATATTTGTGAGTTATTCTCTCAAAAATCTTGTGTTCATTTCATATTTTTTTGTGTTTTTTTGAAATCCTCCAACACATCCTTAAATATTTCTTCCCCTTTTCTTTTCTTTTTCTTCTTTCCATTCCCCTCACAGCCATATTCTTTCTCTCTCTCTGGTTAACTCTCAACTAAGGGAGTTGAAGGTTCAATTGCAAGAGCTGTTAGATAAGAGTTTTATTGGGCTCAGTACTTCTCCATGGAGAGCACCAGCATTCTTCGTTAAGAAGAAGGATGGAACCTTGAAGATTTGCATTGACTACCGACAGTTGAATGGAGTTACAATCAAGAACCACTAACCATTACTGAGGATCGATGATCTTTTTGACCAACTATGAGGATTGAGATGCTAGTCAAAGATTGACCTTCAATCAGGTTATCACTAGCTACAGGTAGTAGCTTAGGTAGTTCGGGAATGGAAGATGATAGAAGCTCTCAATGAGTTTAGCTTGCAATCGACAAAATTAAAATATGGAACTTTGCTATGCGCCTTGAGGGTTATGGTGACACTCCAACAGTTGCCCATTCTGGATTGGAAGAGGGCACATGTTACCATGGGTTTCGTGACGGGTTTACCCTACCCAGTTAAGAAGAATGATGCTATATGAATTATTGTTAATCGACTAACGAATAGTGCACATTTCCCACCAGTAAGAGTGTTCGATACCCTGAATTTTTATAGTTGCCTCTACATCAACGAGATCGTCTGATTGCATAGAGTACTTGTATCAATCATGTTTGACCAATACCCCCGCTTTGTATCTCAGTTTTGGCCGAGTCTATAGTCAGCTTTGGGTACTACCTTATGCTTTAGCACAACGTCTTACCCGCAGACCGACAAATAGTCCGAGCGCACAATACAAACTTTGGAGAAGATGCTTAGAGCTTGCGTTTTGGATTTCACATAAAGTTAAAAAAGACATCTACCTCTGGTCTTGTTTGCATACAATGACAACTTCTAGGAAAGCGTTAAGATAACACCTTTTGAAGCATTGTACGAGAGACCTTGCCAATCACCAGTATGTTGGACAGATGTTGGGGAGACTAGCCTTATGGGACTAGACCTAGTTCGAGAAACAACAGAGAAGATTCAACTCATCAAGCAATGATTTTTGATTTCTCAGAGATGATAGAAGAGTTATGCTAATAGAAGAAATCGACCACTTGCATTCAATGTCGAAGATCATGTATTTTTTAAGATTCAACCGTGTTAAGGACTTATTTGCTTTGGGAAGAAAAGGAAGTTATAACCCAGATTTATTGGTCCATTCGAGGTGTTGAAACTACTAGGATTTTATACTAAAAGTCATCACTTTATGTAATGAATTAGTATTTGTTTGGATTATTTATTAATTAGTTATTTATTTTCGTGATGATAATCTTTTTACACACAGAGGATCAGATTATCGGTTCTTGTAGAATATAAGTCTTTAATTCACAGTCTTAGGTGGCATTAGACACACCACTGGTAGAACTATAACACTGTGTTTCAGTAGACCGGTCTTTACTACGGAAAATAGTATAGTTTTGACTCACTATGTTAGTAGACTTTGTGTGTATTAAACAGGATCACTTTGAGGTAGTTGTATTTATACTAACTATATAAGGCAATTATCACCCCATGGTTTGTTTGAATGCTTGTGCTCTTAACCCAAAGATAATTAATAGATGCGTACATTTAATTTTGTTGGTTTTGATTCATTATAGAGTGAGGTCTTGTAGCCCAATAGTTTCGAAGAGTTGGGTCACAATGTTAAGTGTATGATAAATGTTGATTATTAGTGAAATTCACATCCTAGTATAAAGATTGATGATATGCACTATTTCTTGCCCTCTATTTGGATAGCGAAGAAAGGCAAAGGCTCTTGCTTGAATGTGTGACTGCGACGCGCCTATCACAAATCGGATGCGTCTACTACTGCGTATTCATATGCTTATGCCCTTCAACTTAGGAGGCTCGCCCGGCTGACAAAGTATTTCCAATAAGAAAAGGAGGAAGACCCCCATAACACTCAAAGCGACCTCTTGAGGAAGATTATAAGTTTTGATTATGTCAAACCATGCAAATGGATATTAGTATTTGACATAACGAATAAGTTAAGTGGAAGGTCTCGAAAATTTTTATAGATGTGATTAAATAAATTGTCAGTAATTTATTTTAATCAACGGGTATCTGTAATCTTTACGTGGGGAGATAAGTGAGCATTTAATAATATGAAACTCAAAATATAATTTTAAGATATGAGAAGAGAATACAATTATAATTTCGTAGTGATATGAATTGGAATTTATATAATTTGAAATTAATCCAAGCTAGATTATGATTCCAAATTATATAGGAAACCTAGCCCATAGTTCTTCTTGGGGTCCCTGTTGTTGTATGTATATACACCGTTATGCCTTCTAGGTCAGAACACAAACTTAATACTAGAAATATTTAGAATATTGAGAGAGGTTTTGTGAGGACAAAGAGATCCTATTTTTTAGCCCATACTCAGTTTGTGATCGAGGTGCGACAAGATTACGGTAGAGGATTGTGACGTTAGTCGAGCAAGATCAACAGGTTGGTCTGTGAAGGTTGTCGAGATCAAACTAGAGAGATCTTGAAGGTATAAATCCTAGTTCCGTATTGTAGGGTTTCATATTTATTTTGTATAATCTGTTCATGTTCATCACTAGATCTCAAGAATCGATCCCTAACAGAAATAAGAAAAAGAAGTAGCATATTGTATCGCTTTACCACCACAGCGGTCTAGAGTTCACAACGTATTTCACGTGTCGATGCTGAGAAAAGACTGAAAGGAGCTTATGCTAGATGAGGATGCGACATTTCGGGAGCAAGCCGTTTAGATTCTTGACTGACAAGAAAAGGAACTACAAGAAAATAAAACCAGACTGCTCAATATATCATGGCGTCATCACGGATCACAAGCGTCAACTTGAGAATGAGACAATGTGATGCGGGCCAACTATTGGAGTTGTTCACCCAGTGAGGTTTTTCCTTCGAATTTTAAGGACGAAATTAGTTTAAGGGGATAGATTATAATGACCCGAATTTTTAGAATATATATTTTTATTGATATTTGATATTTTTAGATAATCTTAGATAATTTTAGATTTAATAAATAAATTATTAGATTTAATTATCTTAGATTTTGTTCATAATTATCCATTAGGAATCGATCCATACAGGTACGTTAGGGAGATTTATCCGATTTATGTTTTTATATATTAATTATTATATTTTATGATTATTAATTACTTTTTTTCATTATTATACATATCGATAACCATTCGGGTAGTGGAACCCAATCGAATTCTCCTTCTTGTATTCAAATCTTAAGCGGACTTTATTTTATTTGTATTTGAATTCTTTTTGTACTCACATCCGTCCCCATTTGTCTTTTTATATAGTTTTTGATCCATTCGATATTTACTTTCAACCATTTTAGATTTTCGCGTGCATCTCGGATATTCACGACTCATTCTCTCAAAAACCTCGTGTTCGTTCATACTTTTTTGTGTTTTTCCGAAACCCTCCAGCGCGTCGTTAAATTTTTCTTCCCCTTTTCTTTTCTTTCCTTTTTCTTCTTTCCCTTCCCCTTACAGCCGTATTCTCTCTCTCTCTCTCTCTCTCTCTCTGTCTCTCTCTCGGCAGTAGCCCCTTCTTTTGCTGCTGTTCTTGTTTTTTTCGTTTTTATTTGATTAATTTATTTTTGTTAGTTTAAAGTTTGATTTTTGTTTGTTTATTAATATAATAGTTTTGCGATATCGGATCTCGACATGGTGAGTAGCGTTCGACTTTTGAGATTTTCGATATCAATTTTCATTCGTCATAATAAAGGTAGGAATTTCGGAATCGAGCCCTATGTATAAACATGATTAATGTGTAGATCTGGTATTATTTATTGGTGATTATGTAGGGGATTGGTCGAAATTCTATTATTTTAATTAATGAGATATTTAGGTGTATTCGATTCCGTGTAACTAGTTGATTTATGAATCTGATAATTGTTATGTGTCGGATCTTAACCATAAGAGTGCTAGATTTGTGATGTTATGTAATGATTCGTAGTTTTTAATTTATTTACATGTTTAGTCGAAGGACTATTATTTTATGAGATTAATTTGTGTTCTAGTACCCGTGAACGTTGCATGTGACCAAGTGATGATTGGCATGATGTTATTAAATAATGAGTGCATATTTAATGATATGGCATGAAGAGATTATTATCGCATGCTAAGCATGACCACTGAGCATCATGCATCATGTATGAAAGTGAAACTTAATTGAATGACAGGGTTAAATGATCTCAGTGTTACGATAACGAGTGATAATCAGAATTAATCATTGTTGGGACAATGAGAATTAATTGGGGAATTGGTGATGTTCTATGAGTCGTGTCAGTATCTGTGAGCCGAATCATGACTCATACATGAAACTAATGTCCAGGAGCTTGATGTACGGGAGACATTGAACACTAATAAACATTGCATAAATTAATATGGATTGGGAAAGGGATGTCTGTAAGTCGTGCCAGTGACTGTGAGTCGTGAGATGTTTGTGAGTCGTGTTAGTGCCTTGAAGTTGGGTCATTTCCTTGCAAGGATGATTTCGGAAGCCTAACATATGAGAGCTTCGTGTATGGGAGCTTGGTCTATGGGAGCATCAATTAAGAGAATTGATAATTAAAAGATACTTAATGAGAAAAAATTTATGCACGACATTTCATGTTAATATATGTTTATTATTCAGATGCATGTTGAGTATTTATTATGTGTGCTTGTAAGTTAGGGTAATGTTTGATTTTTCTACTGAGTGTTAATCACTCATGGAACTACTTCTTTGCCTTGGCATTTTACGTCAGGTTTTGCGAGACAAGTGGAAGGGGAGCCTAACCAAGAGGTTGAGGTAGAAAAGATGGATGTTATGTTACTTCTTTGCCTTTGGCATATCTCAAAATTATAATTCAAGCTCCATATTATTAAATGTTCATTTATCTCCCAACATTAAGATTACAGATACCATTGATTAAAATAAATTACTAGCAATTTATTTAATCATATTGATAAAATTTCTTGAGACCTTCCACTTAACTTATTCGTTATGTCAGCTACTAATATCCACTTACAAAGTTTGACATAATTGAAACTTATAAGCTTTCTCGAGAGCTAGGATATCATCAATCCCTCTACCAGGACATGGATTTCATTAATAATCAACATTTATCATACACTTAATATTGTGATTCAACTCATCGAGACTATTGGCCTACAATGCCTCACTCTATAATAAATCAAAGATAACAACAATAAATGTACACATTCATCAATTATCTTTGAGTTAAGTGCACAAACATTCAAAATAACCATGAGGTGCTAATTGTCTTATATAGTTAGTATAAATACAATGATCTCAAACTGATTTCGTTCAATACACACAATGTGTCTAACACAGTGAGTCAAAACTATACAATTTTTCATAATCAAGACAGACCTACTGAAATACAGTGTTACAGACCTACTGGTGGTGTATCCAATTTCACCGAAAACTATGAACTAAAGACTTATATTCTATATGAATTGATAATTTGATCCTTTGTGTGTCAGCTAAACTCTACACACCAGAATATCTACTATGTGGAATAAGAAAGGGAATAACTGATTAATAAATAATCCAAATAAATACTAATCAATTACATAAAGTTATGGCTTTTAGTATAAAACCCTAACCTGTATCCTACGCTCCCAAGATTTATGCTCCCAGCGTTATGCCTCTCATATATTGTGTTTCGACTTCAAAAGTTTGACCTCTTCCCTTCATACTAATTTTTATTTTTGAAAAGACATGACACGGCTTACGAACATAACTAGCTCATGACATAAGCTGACTAAATACATGAGACATGATTGACTCGGCTTCATGACATAACCCGGTGTTAACAAACATAGTTCGGCTCAAGCCATATCTCGGCTCAAGACTTTCTAACGCATCTCCCAAGGAGTAATTTCAATCTCCTATCTCGTGGCACACATGCCGGTGTTTTCAAAGCTTAAGTTTCATTCAAAATCTCGTGAGAAGTGAGGTACAATGTCAACTTATCATTTATAGATCTCAGGATCTAAAATGATGATCCTACCAAGATTTCGTCAACGAATAATAGCAATGATAACAGGGTTTTAAGACTAAACATGTGATATGTACCATAAAGAATGAATTTAGCAAACTATTCATGATTTAAGTCTATCAATCAGCAATGGCAATGGTAACAAGGATTGACAACAGTTCATGCATATTTTTATCCAATCGAAGTAAGAAGTGATATTAACAGTCAATAAGAATAATAACATGGATCTTTAATTATGCGTTCAATATAAATCATGTATATCATGTGATATTAACAAGTAGGAACTAGATATATCACGTCGTCTATGTATTTATGAACTTTTGAGAAACATGTATGTAAAGGTTGAATCATGGTATAAGCCCGTTCAAATGGTATTGAGATTGAAGGATCCAAAGTTCAAGTGTTTGGTTTAAGCGGATTCGGGTCACAATCAAAAGGTGAGTACAAAAGGCATCAGGTTAGGGTATGGGTAACCGGATGGCAACAATCAGGATATGTGTGACTAGATGGTAACGGGCCAAGATACGCGTGGCTAGATGGTAACGGGCCAAGATACGCGTGATTGAAATGCATGATTGGATGGCAACAGGTCAAGATATGTGTGGCTGGAACGCGTGACTGGATGAAAACAGGTCAGGATATGCGTGATTGGATGGGTTTGCAATATGAAAATTCCAGTAGCAAAATCTGACCAGTCAAGCTTCAATTCTGACTGGTTAAGGTTGACGCTGTCCCAAAATTTCTTCTAAATTTCCACCATTAAAGTTTCATGAAACTTATTACCAAGGTCTAGAACAGAAATTAAAAGCTTAGGGAAGGAAGATTTGCCTCGATTAAGCTTGAACAAACTTTGAATTGAAGAATTTGAATGGATTAAATGCCAGATTAAAGATCTTCAAGTGGGATTTGGCAACTTCAATGGAACTCCGTCTCTCTCTAGAATGAAATTGAAACTCCAAGCTCTCAACTCACTCTATCAATTATGAAGTACTTAGATTGCAGGTATGGGTATTATAATGGAAGGAAATGAGTGTGGCCCAAGTTACACATGGGGGGTGAGTGTTGGGTTACAAATGGTCATGGACAACCATTGGGGAATAAGAAGATCTAGTCGCCATATTCTGCAAAAACATGTGGGGAAATAGATGGTTTTGAGGAAAAACTATGGATGCGAGTGGTTTTGGATTAGCTTGAGGGCCAAGGTGAAAATCTATGGAGAATAGAGAGATCGCTATAAAAAAATTGTGTAGATTTTGATATATGTGTACATGGTTGATACGCAACCATGTGAGATTGATGATGACGTATCAGGAATTGTTTTATGTGGTGGTTTCCATAGATGTTGGGTATGAAGATGGGTTTAACTTGACCTAAATGGGTTATAAGGACTAATTGGGTTCAATCAAAGGAGTTTGGTTAAACAATTGGGTTGGGCTAACATAAGATGTATTGACAAAGATATGCAACCCAAATAAATTTCATGCATCAAAAATATTTATTCATTTATTTTTCATTCTATCAAATAAAAATATATTAATGAAAGTCCACACACACACACACACATATTCTTTAAGAAATCTAACTTGATTATGCATAAATTGATAAATATTTATTTTTATTGATTTAAATCTTTGAGTCCTCACAACTTTTCATTTTACAATAAATATGTAATTTGGATAATCGAGGCCTTAATTTTAAAATTCTTTTTAACCATCACCCCTGAACAGTAATTTTTTCTTCCATACTTACAATAAATAACGCAAACGAGATGCCTAGCAACACAATTTATGAACAATAAGTTTACATACACACACTCTCACACCCTACCTACGTGGCACGTGGGCCCCACCTACTTAACTCTTAAAAAAATGCAATTTTGATTTTCCCCCAAATTCAGTATGCCCTACGTGTTTCTGGGAGAGAGAGAGAGAGAGAGACTAGGAGGAACTTCGGCGACCAAACCACCACCGCGTCGGACTGCCTAGACCTCCACCACACCGCCCAACTGCCGTAACCTCCACCACTACACCCCCACTGCGACCACCATTGGCCGCCGAACTCCTCCATTTTCGCGACCTCCATTGTCGCTGAGCTCTACCGCAACCTTGACCGTCGTCGGCCAACCGCGACCTCACTATAAGAAAATGCATCTTTGCCGACAAAAATTGCCGACTAAATAAATGTTCGTCACTGAAACAACACATTGGCCTACTAAATTATGTGTAGTCGCCGAAGGTTAAGGTGACAAAACATTGTTTAGTCGCCGATTGTTCACTCATTCCCCGACTAAAGCTCATTTAGTCGGCGAAGGATTAGGAATTACTGACATGTTTTGCTTTTGTCACCCAATGTTTAGCGCACTAAAATTTTCCACGGAAGAGAATGTTTGGAGGGAAACTTAATTAATTGAGCGACTACATGTTTAATCGCCGAAGAATAAATAATACCACAGTGGGCGACCAAATACGAGTTTGTCGGCGTATTTGGACACGTTTATTGACTATTTATGTTTTAGTTGGCCAAGGGTTATCAATGCCCGACTAAGATGTTTTGTCGCCAAAGATTATTCCGTAAAACGACGTCATTTTACAAGTTAAGGGTTCAAACACTAAATCCTAATTTCTGTTCTCAGTCACACTTCTTATTATACCCTGTCATCTTCCTTTCGCTCAGAGTCACTGTTTGTCCCCTCCTTGTCCACTCGCTATAGCCATCCTTGCTTGTCGTCGTTGTCCTTGCTCACTGTTGTCGCTACTGCTCGCGGTCCCATCTTCGATGCTGCTCGCTGACCGTCAGCCTCCATTTTCTGCCGACGTTGCTACTTGCAGTCCTTAGTCTCGCCATAAGTTTCACTGCTGCCTCTAACTGTGAGTCTCTTTTCAATTTTTGTTTTGAAAAATAGCAATTTGTCTCATTATGAGTTTTATACATTTATAACTTTAATTTGGAGTATTTTCATACAATGGAATACAGCTTTTGCCTTTTGGAATATAGCATTGGCATGGGCCCATGGATATGCCATTGTCTATATATTGTTTATACTCTTTGCCTTTTGGAATATAGCACGTTGAAGTGCTTGTGTTTTAATAAATCTACCCAAAAGGCAGACACTTCCTAGTATTTTAATGGACGGTGGACCCATTGACTAATTGAAACATTCAGCATAATATTTAATGGACAATGGGCCCCTTGTGATCTTTTACTAGTTTATGATACACACTTTGGATTTATTCTATTGCACCCACTTGTAAACCTTATTAAATACAAAGTGAACTAGGTAAATCGAAAACAATAGCCCTGATGGCTATGCAGCTTAGTAAGATTGAGTACAAATACACACATTCTCTGGTCAATCCCAAACCTCATGTAATTTTAGGGCATTTTTGTTTGTGAGAACTTATGATGGAAAAAAATATAAATCAATAGGATTTGTACTTCTACTGGGTTAACATGGGATAACCAATAACACAGCTCTCATGATATTGCATATCTTATACTTTATATTTGATGCCTGTTTCTAGGCCGTAAAATTTTTGATAAATTGTCCTAGCTAATTTAAATATTCGTTCAAACAAATAACTTCAGAATTTCACTCATGCATCCATGGCATGAAATTGAGTCCTATTTGTCACACTCTCAAATTATACACTCACTTAGCTCTTAAGTTATCACTCTAATTACAACATAAAATTGGGTCATATTTTTTGTTTTACAATTTTGTTGAGCCACTAACTAACCTAAACATACTTTTTGTTCATTCACTCTTTATAGTCAGCCAAAGATCACATTTACCCTTTTTTTTGTTTTTTTTTTCTGGGCTAGAACAAAAGAATAATTTAGGGTACATCACATGGTCCCATCTTGCACTGTTTTTTTTTCTCTTTATGCTTGTTTGTTTTCACAACACAAATGGTGTGAGTTCAAGTCAACTTTGTACACAAGTCTTCTTTCATCTATTTTATCTACAATTATTAAAGGATGGAACATGTTGGTACCTATACATGTGATTATGTCATGGGTTTTTAGACAATTTTGTGTTAGTTCATGAATACACATATGAGTTTATGCATATGCGTATTCGTCAATTACCATAGCGATTGTTTTCGTCAAAATAGTACCAATTGTTTTCGTCAAAATAGAAATCAAAATATATACTTTCCAATTTCCTAAAGAAAATTCTTTAATAGGTTTGCTTTTCTTTCTTTTTTTTTAACTAGTCTAGTCCGATTTGAGATTTTTTAAAAATATTTGGTTTGATTTTTATTTTTTGGCCTTGAATACGGGATTGAATCGGACTAAACTAGACCGAAATATAACTCTACTTAACAAAATTCTAACCTTTATTCTTTTTGTTAGAGAACTATTCAAGTACTTCTTGTTCTTTATTCAACTTGTTACATTCTATTACAACAGAGTTCACAAAATGTCCATTGTCCAGTTTTTTATAGTGATTTGAAAAAACCCAGAGCCATCCGCAGATGTCTCACTAAGCATCAGGTATAACTTGGGCATGGTGTTATGTTCTTTAACCATCATTTGTATTTGGAGCACCTAGTTGCAATCCCTGCCCCAAAGTTGAAAGACTTTTTGGAGAAAAGCACTAGATTGTAAGACTTCTTATTATGCTATGTTGAATATTTGTTTATTGCCTGAGCACCTGATGTTGACTCTTGAGTTTATTGTGTGAGCATGGATGTGTATGTAAATCTAATGCTGTGTAGATTGTGTGAGCACATGGTATTGACTTTTTAGTTGTCACTTTTTGTTTTACTCAAAATGGCGCCCTATTGACTCTTGAGTTGATTGCGTGAGCGTCTGGTATTGACTTCGTAATTAATTTGTAGGTGAGAAGTAATGGACAAGAGTTGGATGATGATTAGAAATAGGTGGACTAGTAGGGAATATAAAGAAGGGTAGAATCATTTATAAAGTTTGCGATGACAAATTCAGGACTAGAAGTAGATATTCGGTGTTCGTGTATTGATTGCTTAAACAGCAAAACACTTAGCATTGGAGTTGTTAAGTTCCATTTGATACGGAAACGAATAGATTCTTCTTACAAGACTTGGGTGCACCATGGGGAACTTGTCCAAAATTGTGAGCTTAAAGTACATAATGACGACGAACATGAACACGATGAAGGTAGTGGGGACGACATGGGACGGGGCATAGAGACTACTGATGACCAATTGCATGATATGTTGGGTCAGATTTATGTTGGTGGCATTATGGACGATGATATCAATGACTTGCCTATTGATTTGGAGAAGAAAGATATGTAGAAATTCGATAAGTTGTTTGATGGTGCTTAACATAGAGTGTATCCTAGATGTGCAAACACCATGTTAGCATTTAATGTTAAGATGTTTCACATTAAAGTGCACAACAAGTTGAGCAATGTTGCATTCGATATGATTATGAACTTCTTTAAAGAGATGCTACCGGAGTGTTATGAGACAGTTCCGTGGAACATATATGAGGCCAAGAGATTCTTGCATGATTTGGATTTGGGTTATGTGACCATTCATGCATGCAAAAATGACTGCTCACTTTTTTTTGAAGGAAAATGCAAATTTAGAAAGCTGCCCCACGTATGCGCAATCTAGATATAAAGTGAATGACTTGCCATTGACACCAAGATTGCAAAGAACGTATTTTCAGAGAAAATAGCTCCACATATGAGATGGCACAAAGAAAAACGTGTGGATGATAAGGAATTAAAGCATCCAGTGGATGGTCAGGAATGGAAGGACTTCGATGAATGATATCCCGAGTTTGCTGTCAATCCGTGAAATGTGAGGCTAGGGCTGGCCACTGATGGTTTTAATCCTTTTGCAAATATGAGTACATCATATAGTATGTGTCCAATTATCTGTGTTCCTTACAATCTCCCACCGTGGAAGTGCATGAAAGAACCCTTTTGCTTCATTTCATTGCTTATTCCAGGTCCATCACAAACTGGTAGAGATATTGAAATTTACTCACACCCATTAATTGATGAGTTGAAGGAGTTATGGGAGGATGTGGTTCAAACTTATGATGCTGCTAGTGAGCAAACTTTTAGAATGCGAGCATGCATTCTATGGACTATCATTGACTATCGCATACAGCGTCATGTCTGGGTGGTCTACAAAGGGTTATTCGGCTTGTCCCATTTACAATGAGGACAATTCATTAGTTGGTTTAAGAAGTAAGATAGGGTATTTGGGTGCTCGTCGCTACTTGCCTAAGAATCACATTTGGCGGAGGAGCAAACTATTTAATGGTGAAGTTGAGAATAGGAATAGACCTTTGGAGTTATTTGGAAAACAAGTACGAGAGCAAATTAACTTGGGAACATACAAGCAATTTGGAAAACATACAAACATAGAGAAAAGCAAGAAATTAGACAAAGGGATAAAAATGAAAAATATTTGAATGGGGGAAAGAATAGCATTTTCGAGTTGCCTTATTGGGAGATTCTCAATCTCCGACATTGCCTTGATGTCATGCACATAGGAAAATATATATGCGAAAATTTGTTGGGGACATTGTTGAGCATGCATGGGAAGAACAAAGATACAGAAAAAGCACGATTAGATTTGGAGGATATAAAAATATGAAAGGAGTTGCACCTAAAGAGGTGTGCAAATGGGTTTTTTGAAAAGCCTCTAGCCATGTACATGTTGTCATCATCAGAGAGAGAAGGTTTTTGCAAATGTGCTCGAAGACTTTAAAAACGAGCATTTGGAGAAACTAGAGGAGCACATTGTACTTGTACCTTGCAAGATATAAAAGATTTTTGCCCCTGCTTTCTTTGATGTGATGGTACATGTGGCTATTTACCTACCTCACAAGGTTAAGCTTAGAGGGCCAATGCAATATCAATGGATGTACCCGATTGAAAGGTATTAGGTGGTACTGTTGTTATAGCTTTGTGATTAAATTACAATTATATGTGTAGTATAGTAATTTCTTCTTATTGAATAGGCTACTTGGAGTTCTAAAACTCTTTGTATCGAATAAATCTCACCCCGAAGGTTCGATCATGGAGGCTTACTTGTCTAATGAGTGTACAACCTTTTGCTTTATGTATCTTGATGGAATAAAGACAGTGTTCAATCAAGAAGAAAGGAAGGATGATGGTGGTGTGCATGCAGAAGGGTTTGGGGTATTCACTCAAAATGTTCGTCCATTTGGTCTAATCGCAAGGGCACTTGATGTACTTGTCAACTAGAGCAGCATAGCTCATTGGTTTGTCTTGTACAATAGCCCTGAGGTTGAACCCTATTTAGAGTGTGTACTTAACATTTCAATACGTTCTTTTGTGTTTAGTTTGACGTTGTACTATTATTCTTAGTTATACATTTGTCAATTAGGATACATAAGAACTTGTTGGAGAACACATATGCGCTTAATATTACAAAGAGGCAATGCAAAGAGTTTCCCCAATGGTTCAAAGGGCAAGTAAGGAATACAATTATCATGTTTAACACGTGTCAAATTAAGTTATGATTTTATCAAAAGTCACGTAATACATCCCTTTTATGTAGATGAATGAACTACAAAAGCAATGGTCTTTGGAAGCAACCAATGAGTTATGGTCATTAGCTAATGAACCTGACGCACTAACAAACACACATTTAGGGTGCATTTCTAATAGTGTCCGTTTTCATACTATTGATCACAACAACTGACATAAGACTTAGAATAGTGGGTTGGTCGTTGAAGGGGATAATGACAGTCAACCAAATCACTTTTACAATTATTTGACCAAAGTGTGGGAGATGACATACTTGTTTAGTCATTGGATTGTTTTGTTCCAATGTGAATGGTTCAACACCGGAAGTAGTAGAACTTTGCGAGTTGGTGCACATTGTACAAGCATTGATGTGAGAAGTCGATGGTACAAAGATGACTCGTTCGTGCTACCAAGTCAAGTTTGACAAGTATTATACGTTAATTACACCAAATTAGATTAGGTGATCATTGGAAAGTTGTTAAACGCATTCAACACCTAAGAATCTGGAATGTATCAAAAAGAGATAATCTAGAGACTAACAGCACTCCTACCGAAGTTTTCCAACAAGGCACAACTACTAAGGTTCCACCAATAGTTGTTGATGATCTCATTGCGTAGAAATGATATTGAATCTGAAATTGTTGGCGAGGATGCGATTTTACACTTCACTAGTCGACGAGCACAACTTGAGGGTGTAGGTGATGAAACCTTCATATGTGATGATGAAGATGAATTAATGGGAGATTTTGATGATGATGAGGAAGAAGAAGAGCTTCATAGTGATTTTTATGTCAACACTAATGTAGAACCTTGATGTAATTTTGATGTAGAACCTAGATGTATCGCCTTAATGTAATTTTGATGGGAAGAACCTTGATGTAATTTTGATGTTGAACCTTAATAGGCCAAATGCATGAACTTTTACAATTGTACAACCTTGATAGATCGTTTGGTAGTGTGTTGTGGGATAACGATTACGATAATTTGGTTTCCTATTGATGTCATTTCGTTTATAGTATTTAATTTATGACAGGTAGCAACATGTCTCCTGGATCTATAAGGAGTAATGCATCATCATCCTCTACAAGCACATCGTGCAGGTCGGTACCACCACCAGTGGGGACAGCACCTACACCATCCCCTCCTGGGAGTGTGTCATCTCTTTCTATCGAGTCTAGTGATGTAGGTAAATACAAACTTTTTTATTTTGGCGTCATAGTTTTACATGGTAAATATGAACCTTATATTGAAGCTTATATTGCAGTTTTTTTTTTACTTCATCGTTTTTTTACTTGGTTGGTAAATACTGCTTATTGTTCATTTTAGGAACACCTCGTGTGCGAGGGCCTACTATTGGAAAATGAATTAGAAAAATAAGAGCCTATAATCATGGTGAGAGGCTCCAAGTATATGTACACCAAGAAATGAGGGCTTTTAAATGCAACGAAGGTGGCTAATGAGTTGAGCTTACAGATTCGGATGGTTTGCCCTCTTGATAACTTCACACACTTGTAGAAGCTTGTTGATTCAGTGCTTAAAGAAGTCATTGTATAGGCTGTCCGGGTAAGAATTTTTAATCTTGGAAACATACTCGAGTTAGATCGTTTAGATTTTGTAGCCCATTGTCATCAGATTGATTTCACTTGTTACAATACTTATAGGCTAAGTTCAAAATCACGGAGGAAGAAGAAGAGTACACTAATTCAGTGCTTAAAGAAGCCATTGTACAGGCTGTCCGAGTAAGAATTTTTAATCTTGGAAACATACTTGAGTTAGATTGTTTAGATTTTGTAGCCCATTGTCATCAGATTGATTTCACTTATTACAATACTTATAGGATAAGTTCAAAATCATGGAAGAAGGAGTAGAGGACACTGAATTAGTTAAGGAAGTTATTGATGAGAAGGCTAATAGGTTGTAGAAAGACACAAACACAACATGAGCAAGCATTACACCCAACAGGTAGACTAAGGATTCGATCCATATCAACATCCATATAAGGGGGCAAACATAGATGGGTGGAGGTTTATGATCGATCACATATTCAAGGACTCAAAACTTAAGGTTACTCATTATTTATTTAATTTACATTCTCAAGTGTACATTAATATGTAACAAGTGCATTTTTTTTAGACTTGCAGAAAGGCTTGCCAAATAAATAAAGCCCTCCTACCATATAATCATACTATGGGATCTCGATCATTTCCTACTGCCATGAGCCTTGGGACGAGATTTTATGCTTACATGTGCACCTTACAAGTATTTATCAGGTGCTTAAGTAATTGTATTTTATGTTGATTGGATATTATAGGCTAAAAGTAATGATAGTTAATTGCCAGATTTTTGTGACTTTTACGAAAGATCACATAAGTTGAAAGAGACAAATGACTGGATCAACCATATTTGTGAGGATTTACACATAAGGATCTAGTAGTTCATGTTTTCTCTATGCATTTCATGTTTTCTCCATTCATTTTTTTTTATGTTTTTGTTTGAAATGATAGTTGAAAATGCTAGTAGTGTGAGATGAGGCTTCTGAGTCCGGGACTCTGATGACGCAGGAGGAAATTTCAAAAATACTGCTTGGGGAGAAGAAAAGGTACATAAGAGAATTTGGGGTTGGGCCAAGACCCACTTTCTATTCTTCTAGATCTAATGCCGACATTCCATGCCAGGAAGAGTTTGAAAAACTTTGATTTGAATTAGAGATGCTTCGTGAGGAGAGGTAGCAAGAGCGGGAAAATGAGCAAAGACGACATGATGGGAAGCAGGGAGAGCGGGAAGAGGAGCGAAGATGACGCGAAGAGGAGCAGAGACAGCATGAGGAGGAGACACAGAGACACCAGGATGCCCAACAAAGGGAGATTGACGACCTTAAAAGTTTTATGAGCCAATTCAAGGATAATTGTGGGTGCAATCATTTGGCTTTCAAATGACGATGGTTACTGTATTAGGTGTTCAATTGTGGCCACAGTCATTTGGCTTGTCTTATAGAGATTTGTGATTGTCTTGCGATTGTTATGGTAGAACTATAGGTTGTTGTTTTGTACATGTTATATAGCTTGCGATTGGCTTTGTGGTTGCCTTTTTTGTTACAAGTGCATCTCAATTGTTCCTATCAAGCTACTACTTTTATCTGGTTGAAGGGTTATGTGTGTTTTATTTATCATTTTGGCCACCAGTTTTGCTATTGTGCATGCTACTTCAATTTTGATATTACAAGTCTTTCGTTCTGCATACTGGAGGTTTTTGTCATTTTATTTTCACTGATTTTACTGACAAAACTATATGTCGGCATAGGTAAAAAGATTTGGCGACCATAGTATTTAGTGGCCAAAAGTTACTGCCGTTGGTCGCGAAACGTTTTACCAACCGAACTTTTTGTCGGCATTTGTAATGTGTTTTGGCAACCAAATATGGGTTTAGTTGCCCAAACTGACGTTTAGCAACAAAGGACATTTCGTCGCCAGTTAAATCCCTGACAAAACCTTTTTGTCGACGTTGGTAACACTTTTGGCGACAAAACATATTTAGTCGCCAAAAACATTTCCAAACCTTGATTCCACAACAAACGTGGCAACTAAATAATTTGGTCAGGAAAACCATTTGGCGACTAAGATTGAACGATATGGCCCAATAGTCGCCAAATGAGTTTTTTCTTATAGTGCCTCCACTACTGGCGCCAACGTCGGTGAACAGTTTTGGCATTAGTGAGTGGAACAAAAAGGGTGTTGGAGATTTCTTGGTATTGTGTAGGTAATCATGAAGCCGAGTTAATTTATAAAAACTCAATCTTATTTATGAGTTTTTTGGTCTTGGATTCTCTCCATTGCTAGCAAAAGTGGAAAATAACTTCTTCTGAAACTTTGACTTCCACTCGACTAGTCTAATTCTCCCAAGAATTACAAATATTGTTCAATTAGGTTCTTTGTTTTGTTTTCAGTAACATTGGGATTCGGACTTTAGATGTTGAAAATTTTTCACGTTGTATTTTCATGTTGTCATTATTATTCAGTACTTCGACATTGTATTTTCATGAGTTACAGAATCGATTAGATTCATAACGAATTACGAATTGGATAGAAATCACATTCTCTGAGTTTTGGGAGAATTTGTCACGCCCCAATCCCGATGATAAAATAGAACCACCTAAGAATGTGACGTGGCAGCACCTCAAATACCAAAATCTTGCAACTAAACACTAAAAGACAAACTTTAAAAGAAACCTCTATATTAAGAAAACCTGGAATGTACAATATCACATAAGACAACAATCTCTCATATTAGGCTACATCCCACAACATATGTCAACAACAAAGTACAACAACTCGCTAAAAACAAAAAACTGTACTCTATGGTGCAATCAACCTCTCTCACAAAACAACAAAAGACACGCCAACGACGACAGTTGTACAGTGGACCAACTTCTTTTCTCGAACACCTGAAAGAGTATCGCATAAATATGCGTGAGCTAACCACATGCTTAGTGAGTACAGCTGAATCATATAAAGAAGAACAAGTAAAACATTTATGGATCAAACTAAGTTAAAATAACTCTTTCACCAAAAGAATATTCGAAAAGACCATCACAATGTCTAACAACTCATCCCATATAGCCAATGGTCGTTTACCTTCGACCAAAGTTAAGACAGTACTGTTACCCTAAGAAATCAACTCAATTAAGTACATTGGCGATGTCAGGGGCCATTTCAATCCCAATGATAGGGAAAACCCACATATCCCATATGTGAGCAATATATATTAAGCCTAGAACCAGGGAAAACAGTCCTACATTAGCCTAGGAGTAAGGCCAGCAAGACTATCGTAGCATGAATCTCAAAACACATTTCACAAATATTCTCGATCCATAATATCTCAACCATTCAAATCACAGTTCATAAAAAGATAACACATTTAGAAATTACGAGCAAAATATTTTAGTTCTAATTTATATAATTCTTGTACTCTCCTTTCAAAAATAACCGGATTAACTGGGACCTCAACTTAACTTCTAGATGGAGCTGAAGTAGGCATAGACCTCTCTGAACCTAACATGAGTCACACAATGATGCAAATGAGTAACTGAATTTACCACATAGTCTATGCATGATAATGCATACTAATAATAATATTATCTTTAGACAATTAACTTCATGAACTAATACAATTCCAAAACACTTTTAGAATCTAAATTAAGTACTTAACAATTTGCGATTTTTACTACATTAAGAATTTCACTTCAAATATTGTTTCCATTATTCAAAATGGACCATTACCATTATGAATATCTATTCAGTCCCTTTATAAAAAAAAATGAAACATTCAGCACTTTCCAATATGGATTCCATAATGAAAACAAAATTCCCGACAACTACAGTAGCATTAGAATTCCCAATTTGATAATCCTATATGCTGGGTAGGAACTCCCATATTCATAACTTCTTCCTCTCTTACATTTTCTAGCAAATAACAGCTTAATTTTAGTCTTTAAGGAAATCTTATGCATCTACCCACATAATTTCAGTACACTAAAAAGAAATACTATTCTTACTAATTACTGTTTTTAACAAAGACATGAGTAAACCCTGTAAGAGCAAGAATTAAAATAACTAACAGCAAGTATAAAAACTCAGCAATCTTAATTAATATTTTCCCTCAATTAATTTGTTTTTCTTTCTCTAAGCATATGTATGCTTCGTAATAACAAATCATGCAAGAACTATTAAAAAGAAAGTATAAGTTCTTACCAGTAAATTGTCTCTAAATGTTACTACTCTGTTTCTATTTCTCTTTCTTTCGATTCTTGCTTCTCCGTTTAATGGCCTCTTCTTTTCTCTGGTTTTTATTGTTCTCAATATCAAAAAGCAAATGGGCTAACCTAGACTTTTGTCGCTTTCTTATAATTCAAAGGACACCTCATACAAAACT
>JABCMJ010011921.1:0-48814 GCA_014822125.1 Arbutus unedo | reverse complement strand
GTCACGGGATCATAGCAACAGTAGCCTTTTTGCTGGATTCCATAACCCAAGAAGACACAGAGGACACTACGAGCGTTGAGCTTAGTTCGATCATTCTTAGGGAGAAGAACGAAACAAGTACAGCCAAACACGCGAAGGAGGGAGTAATTAGGAACCTGATCAATGAGATGCTCATAAGGAGATGAACCAGAGAGAAGATGAGTAGGCATCTGATTGAGAAGGTAAGCTACAGTAAGCACTGCTTCGCCCCAAAATACGACAGGCACAGAGGAGGAGAGGAGAAGAGACCGTGCAATGTTTAGAATATGACGATGCTTACGTTCAACATGCCCGTTTTGGGAGGGATTATCAGTACAAGAAGATTGGTGTATGGTTTTGTGAGATTATAGAAACTTTGTGAACTCATCGAGAGAATATTCTTAGCGTAAATTAGAGCGAAGGGTTTTAATAACAGTTGAAAATTGAGTTTGAACCATGGGGTGAAAATCGCGGTATACTTGGTAAAAATCGGATTTGTGGATTAGTAAATACACCTAAGTAAACCTACTGAAATCATCCAAAAAAGATATATAGTATAGGGCAACACCTTTGGTGGCAGCTAGGGAAGGGCCCCACAAGTTTGTATGGACAAGGTCAAACAGTGAAGAAGACACATAAGTGCTTTTCTGAAAAGGTAAGGCAGATATGTTGGCAAGCTTATATTCTACTATATTCAGAAATATCACTAACAGAAATGTTGCCCAAACAACTAGACTTGTGTAAAATTTTCAAATATTCACTAGAGAGATGCCCCAATCGAGAATGCCAAAGATAAAAGGTCAAAGATTGTTGATTTAAATTAAAGGACGACATGACTGTGGTCGTAGATTCAATAGGAATATGCAAAGTCTTCAAAACATAGAGATCACCAACTCTACGCCCTGTTCCAGTCTGCTTCTTGGAACTCTGATCCTGCACAACACAACCAAAAGAGGAAAAGATTATATTAAAAATGGAATCAGACAATTGACTAATGGAGATATGACTAAGGGATAACTAGGGAACATGGAACACATTTGGTATGGAAAGGAAAGAAGATTGCTTTGGGAAAGTAGACCCTATAGAGACAACATGCATAGGGGAACCATTTGCAGTGGAGATGTTAATGGGGGAAATAGGGGAAACACACCGACTCATTAGTGACAAACCAGGGGTCATATGATGGGAACAACCTAAATAAAAAGCCACGTGGTAGGTAAGATACCTGTGGAATAGGAACCGTGCAAACCTGACTGAGTGGTGGTTATAGCAGAAACATGCAAATGATCCTTCTGAGTATTATCCAAGAATGAACGATACTGCTGCCACTCCTCAAACGAGGGATAGGGTGAAGGATAGAGTTGCCCATTCAAATGAACGTTAAGTGGTCTGTCTTCTGCTAGAGACAAATAATGCGGTATACTAACAACTTGCAGACGGCACAATGGATGTAGTGCTAAAGGCACAGTGACTGCATTCTTGCTTAGAAACAGAGGCTCAATCTTTTCGAGATAAGTCCCATCAATATCGAAGAAATTAGACAAACTTTTCCACTCCTATTCCAACCGTTAGCTCTTTTATGCACTGCACCCCATATGAGGACAACATCTCGCAGCACAATGAGCCCAACAAGTCTAGCTTCATAACCCAACACCCAAATAAATATGTTTCTTTCAGCAATCAAGGATCAAGTGTTTGTACTTTCTGAATGCATAGATAGGATTGGACCCATAGAAGAGGTAGCGAGGCTTCAATTTCACAAATCGTTACAGATTCCAAAAGCAAAAATTTAGAGAAGTATAGCAAATTACGACCTAGGCATCCAGAGAAACAAAGCAGCGGTAGGAGGAGATTCAGGAACAACAAGATGGTTGGAGGTCAAGCAGTAGTGAACAGCAGAAGCAGAAATAACTAGAGATAACAAGCAGTAGTGAACAACACTAACACAAGAAGGCCACTAACAGGAGAAATCAGAAGCAGCAACAGTCAATAGCAGAAGTTAGAAGTGTTAAAATTAATAATCCAGAATAAATTTTTATTCATCAAGCGTACTATTTATACAAGCAAAACCAGTCCTAATTTAACTAGATCTCTGACTAATTCTACTTCTATTTTACATAGGGAAACAAATCCTAATCCTAATCTAATTAGAGTTCCTAATCACATAAGACTTCTAACACTCCACCTCAAGTTGGTGTAAAGATATCAATTAGGCCCAATTTGAACACAATGGGATGAAAACTCTTGCTGCCTAGTCCTTTCGTGAAGATGTCAACTAACTGATCTTCAGATTTCACAAAGGGCATACATATTGACCAATCACTAAGCTTTTCCTTAATAAAGTGTCTGTCAATCTCAATATGCTTCGTTTTGTCATGTTGAATAGGATTATGAGCAATGTTGGTGGCAGCTTTGTTGTTACAATAGAGTTTCATTGGACCATTATGAGATATTCTCAAATCATGTAACAAGGTTTGGAGCCACAAAAGCTTACAAACGCCATAGCTTTATACACAGCTTCTGTGCTAGACCTGGTGATCACTGATTGCTTCTTACTTTGTCAAGTAACCAAATTGCCCCAAGGAGAGTACAATAGCTAGAAGTAGAACGCCTATCATCCACAGAACTAGCCCATTTGTCATCAGTGAATGCTTCCAACCGTAAGTGACCGTGATTAGAAAACAAGATCCCTTTTCCTGGAGCTGATTTGAGATACTTCAAAATACGATAGATTGCATCAAAGTGTGAAGCACAAGGATCATGCATGTATTGATTAACAATGCCCATTGCATAAGAAACATATGGTCGAATGTGGGCTAAGTATATTAGTCGACCCACTAGTCGTTGATATCTCTCTTTATCAGCGTGTTCCCCCGAGTTTCTACTGAGTTGATGATTTGCATCAATAGGGGAAGTTGCAGGTCTACAAACCAACATACCTATTTATTCCAATAGAACAAGGATGTACTTCTGTTGGGAGATAAAAATATCTCAATCAGACCTTGCCACTTTCATTCCCAGAAAGTACCACAGTAATCCCAAATCTCTTACTCTCAAATTCTTGAGCCTGACTAAACTTGAGACTAAGAATCTCATCCATATCATTGCTTGTCATTATTATATCATCAACATAAACAATAAGGACAGCGATCTTACCAGCACCTTCTTTGATAAACATAGTGTGGTGGACATGACTTTGTTTGTATCCAAATTGCAATATAGCCTTTGAAAATCTGTCAAACCATGCTCTTGGTGACCGTTTCAACCCATAAAGAGCCTTCTTCAACCTGCACATTTTTCTTTCTGTCTCAGAGGAAGAAAAGTCTGATGGTATATCCATATATACCTCCTCTTCTAACTCACTATGGAGAAATGTATTCTTCAAATCAAACTGATGAATAGGCTAATTCAAATTTGCCATACAAGAGAGCAACGCTCGCACAGAGTTCATCTTTGCTACTGGAGCAAACGTCTCTTCATAATCAATACCATAGGTTTGAGTAAAACTTTTGGCAACAAGTCGTGCTTTGTATCGCTCAACTATACCGTCAGCCTTCTGCTTAATAGTAAAAACCCACTTGCATCCTACTGCTTTCTTTTCCCTTGGAAGTGATACTAGTTCTCAAGTGCCATTCTTTTTCAAAGCTGTCATCATAGCTCCTTTCCACTTAGGTATCATTACTGCATCTTGTCATTTCTGTGGAATAGATATAGAAGATAGAGGTGAAACAAAAGCATGATATGAAGGAGATAAACGAACATAAGAAACAAACTAGGAAATGAGATGTTGAGTACATGACCTAGCACATTTTTGAAGAGTAATAGGAAGATTATCAGTATCACTGTTAGAATCAATAGGGAGAGTTTCAATGAGAGAAGAGTCATTACCAGATCGGTCCGCTAAGGAATCTGGAACTGGAGTAGGTGATTGTGATGGATAAGGTGGTATCACACATGAGAACTTTCTATTCTTCCGGTTAGTGTATGTTTTTAAGTTTGCCATTTGTAGTCAGTGTGTCTGTTCCCCCATTTCACCATCAATGTCACGTATTCCTGCCCTTTCAGCAGATATAGGCTCCGCCTCATTATGTTTGCTATGGTTATAGAACAGTGTCTCCCCCTCAATGGGATTATACTAGGTAGACATCTCTTCCTGCCTAGACTCCCCCCGAATAGATGGAAGGGAGAGAGAGTAAAATGACTCGGACTCCTAAAAAGTGACATCCATAGAGATATAAATTTTTTTAGAGGAAGACTCATAACATTTATAGCTCTTCTGTGTAAGAGAGTACCAATGAAAATGCATTTGTGGGTTTTAAGACCTAACTTGCTACCCGAGAGATGATGGGCATGAACAAAGCATACACAACTAAAAACCCGTGGAGGAAGTGTCGTGACATGGAAGCTGTTAGGGAGACACTCTAAAGGAGTTTTAAAGAGGAAAACACTGGATGGTAAGCAGTTTATAAGGTAGGTGACAGTTGAATGGGCTTTGCCCCATAAAAATGTAGGAACATTCATAGTGAATAAAAGAGGGTGATTTTTACGTTCGGTAACTCTATTTTGTTGTGGAGTGTCAACACAAGTTGCCTGAAAAAAAATACCATTTTAATCTAGGAAGGCTCGAAAACTCCTATCTATATACTTAGTGTTATTGTCACTATGGAGAATTTTGATCGGCTTATCAAACTGAGTGCAAACCATAGCATGAAAAGATTTAAAATAAGAAAAGATTTCTCCTTTGGACTTAAGTAAATAAACTCAAGTGACACGAGAATGACAGTCAATAAAGGTGACAAACCATCGATAACCTTTGAAAGATGGAATAGGGGAAAGACCCCAAACATCATAATGGATAACCTCAAACGGACAATCACTTCTTTTATTAATAGGGTTCAAGAAATAGAGGCCACCATGTGCTTTTCCATTGCCAATCTCGTATCCAGTTCCTGAAAAATACAATGAGTAGGAAAAAAAGTCACGGAACAATTTGCAGAACGAGGAAGACTACTAACAGACAAAAGATTAGTGAAAAAGTTTGAAATATGTAAAACTGAAGAGAGAACCGAAGAGAGAGAATAATGAATGAAACCTTTCCCTGAAATAGTAGAGAATGACCCGTCGGCTATTCTGACCTTATTATCCTTACCAGAACAGGTAGAGTAAGAATCAAACACAGAGGAACAACCTGTCAGATGATCGGAAGCATCAGAATCTATAATCTAAGGAACAGCTGAAGCGGCAGTAAATGCATGTGCTGGAATACCTGTGTGAGCAAAATGGGATGAAGCAGAGGTGGCTGTGGAAGTGGGATCTATAGCAGATGGAGAATTAGCTTGAGCCATAAGGCGCCGGAGAGCATGTATTTTTTCCTGAGAAAAATCACCAATATGATTAGAACGCTCGGAACCATGACCATGACTACTAACTCCGCCCTCATGCCCACGAGAGGAGCGACCATGTAACTTCCAACAAAGATTCATGGTATGGTCGATGTGATGGAAATAATCACACTGCATGGATTCACGATTAATAGACCCATTGGTTTGTCTGGTACTAACATACTGCAATGTAGAATAGGAATACGTAACAACAAACTGAAAAAAATAGTGACCAAACAAACTGAGAACGTAGACGAAGAAATATAGTTTCCAGAAAATAGCAGATCGGAACCGACAGATCGCACAACAAAAAAAAACAACAGAAATAGTGCAGTAAATGGTGCAAAAACACACGAAAACAGTGCAGAAACGCACAAAAACTGAGCGGAAATATGCAAAAACACACAGAAACTGAGCAGAAATAGCAACAATATGCAGCCCGTGAACAGTGCGTGTGAACAGTACACGATACCTCCGATGAACGGTGAACAATACATGTGCGTGAACGGTGCCTGGTCCAGATGAACAATGAACAGTACGTGCGTGAACAGTGCCTGGTCCAGATGAACAATGAACAGTACGTGCATGAACAGTGCCCGAGAGTGAACAATGCGAGCGTGAACAGTGCCCCCATCCGATGAATAGTGAACAATACGCTCTCCGAAAAAATTGCCGGACTGGGCGATTGCCCCCGGTAAAGACTGTGCAGCTGGATTGTGATGGGAGGCAGCGATATGGTAGAGTAATAACGCTTCAACTACAAAAGAAAAAAACGAACACAACTATGGCGGCCGGTAAATTCTGGCAATGATAGTGGTGGGTGCTTAGGGTTTTTTGTCCTACTCTGATACCATGGTAAAATTAATAATCCAGAATAAATTTCTATTCATCAAGCATACTATTTATACAAGCATAACAAGTCCTAATTTAACTAGATCTCTAACTAATTCTATTTCTACTTTACATAGGGAAACAAATTCTAATCCTAATCTAATTAGAGTTCCTAATCACATAAGACTTCTAACAAGAAGTAACAGCAGTCAGATGGAGCAGGAGGAGGAGGCAATGGCGGCGAGGTCAACAGGGGTGGCGACGGTGGCGAGGAGGGGGCCTATCGGAGAAGAGAGAGGGAGATGCAGAGGCGGCGGCATTACTGCTTTGATGCCATCTTACGATTCAAAACGAGAAAAAAGAGGGTCGTTGTGTATTCTCCAACGTACGTATATTACAAAGAGAAGGGAGTAAATATATAAAGCCCTAATAAAACAAAAGCCACAAAAGACTAAACTACCCTTGACTTAAAAGATAAATAACAAAAGAAATTTCTAATGCTAAATACTGCTTCACAATCAATTCTTCCCATCTAAAAACCTCTCTCAAACATTAATCCTCCTCTTCTCTCTCTCTGTCTATCTACTTGGTCAAAGCCTACTATCACAACACTGACTATGGGGATGGAATGTGCCGATCTAAAAAAATGGAGTAAAAAAACTTTGGCATTGAGCCTCTGAAAGGAGGATTGAGTGGTTGGCGGGAGAAGAATAAAAAGTAACATGCATATATAATGGACATACCTAGGCTATTAAAGATGCCCTAGTATTGAATCTCTTTAGTTATGTGAGTCCTACAAGGCCAACGTATTGGCTGGTCTGTCACGTGGCACGGACCTTACCTTATGACCTTACCTCACCACTCACTTGGAGGTCACTCCATCCAATGGGTTCCATGCACCCCACCTGCTTGACAGCTTGCTCGCTTATTCTATGGCTCGCCTCACTTGCTCCGTGGATTGCCTCACCAAGGCTCTGTTGAATTCTAAACTCATAGCCTTGCGTGAGAGGGCACTCTAAGAGCAGGGCTTGGATCCTATAGGAGACTATGTATAGCTAGAAGAATGTAAATCTCGGCGCCTTTTTCTCCTTGTGTATGATTGTTTACAATCATCATAATGACTAGCAGTAATGTCATTGCCAACATTACGACATCGTGTATTAGGTAATATAACGAGAAATTCCCGAATCAAGCATAAAAGAGGCATCATTTGATTTTCTATCATCATTAGGGTTTCACTCAACCAAAATAAACTTTGGTAGTCACAGCTAAACCGAGTTAGAAAAGTTAATTATCTTCCTTGAAAACATCTAGTAGCTTTCTCATATAAGAGGAAGGACAATGGCTGCAGTCATTTCTCGGGTAATAAACCATGGCCTCCACTCTCTTGTGAGTTTGCCAAAAAGAAAACGAAACCGAGCAGCCGTGCGAGTCGTAGTAAAGAAATCAGCCAACTGAAGCGAGGATGGAACAAAAGGGAGATCAATGGATTGGTGTTGGACTAAAGATGTTGACAAATGAAATGACAATCGATCTCAATATGCTTTGTACGCTCATGGACAATAGAATTATGGATAATCTAAATGGCACTCTTGTTGTCATAGTAAAGAGACGTGAAAGAGTCAAGGGAAACCTCCATATTATACAAAAGCCAACAATGTCAAATAGTTTCAGTAGTTGCCTGAGACATAGCCCGATATTCAGCTTCAGCAGTGGAACGAGCAATAACGAACTATTTCTTGTTTTGTCAAGAAATGAGAGAATCGCCAAGAAAAATACAAAATCCAGATGCGGATTTCCAATAAGTGATATTACCGACACAATCAGCATATGCTCGAAGTAGAAAAGAGTAGTAAATACTGGTTGATAGTAGGTCTAACATGCCGCATGATATGTAGCAATGCAACTCAATGGGTAGAACGAGGGGCAAACACAAACTAACAAACTAGCTGACAATGTGGACGACATAAGCATATCAGGCGAGTCACAGTAAGGCAAACCAAGCAGCCAACTAATTCTTGATACTTCGTAAGATCATCAAGGATAATATCGTCGGAGGCAGTAACTTGGTATGCAGTTCGATAGGACTGTTGACAACCTTGTTATTAGCGAGATTGGCACAATGGAGAACATCAGTAGCATATTTGGTCTGGGATAAGAGAATCTTTTGGAGACGAAGCCACCTCGATATCCAGAAATAACAAAGAGGGCATAAATCTTTCTTCTCAAACTCACGAAAGAGAAGTGACTTTACCTCACTAATGGCAGCAGAAACAAAACCCGTGATAATCATGTCATCGACATATAAGAGGACTAACATCCAACTAACAAGCCCAAAAGTAGGAGAAAGCCCGGAGGTGGGCGCATGTAAACTTCCTCAGATAAGCCATTAAGAAATGCATTCTTCACATCCAACTGAAAGAGAGACCAGTGGTGCACGACAACAACAGAGATCAAAGAGCTAACGGTGGTCATCTTAGCAACATGAGTGGAAGTCTCCTCGTAATCAATTCCATATTCTTGAGCAAATCCCTTAGAAACTAAGCGAGTTTTATACCATTTCAGAGAACCATCAGAATGAGTTTTGATTTTGTAGACCCATTTGCAGCTAATGAGATTTTTCTCGGCTGTCAAAGGTACCAAATCTCAAATTTGAGTTTTAGCAAAGACAATGAGCGAGCTCATCATTCATGACATATACCCAATTAGAATAATTACAAGTTTCTTTATATGATCTGAGATCAAAATAAGTAGGGATACGAGAGAGAAAGGAATGGTAGGAAGAATCGAAACAAGTATTAGTAAAGTCAAGTTTTATCAGGGGACGGCGATTGCGAATAGGATAACGATAGTCAGACATATCAGGATCCAAAGAGGTAGGTGGATGAGTTATAGAGTCGGGAGCCCAAGCTGGAGCAAGAGGAGTTGCATGATGACGAGAGTAGACTAATGTAAAAGACAAAACTAAGGTAGAAGTAGAGGGAGCAAAAGAGGCAACAGGGAGATCAGGGACTTCAAGAGTAGAGATGTGCTCGTTAGAGGGGACATTAGCATGGAATGGAAAAGTAAGAACTAAATCTTCCTTAGCAACAGGTGCTAGTGCTAGTGTGGGTGGAAGGGAGAAATATAGCAAACCTCGAGAAAAGTAACATGCCTAGACACGTACAATTTTCTGGTCACAAGATCGTAGCAACGATAACCTTTTTGATTTATGACATACCGTAAGAAAGAGAGCACAACGAGCATTGAGTTTATTGCGGTTCCTCTTGGGGAGAAGGGCGAAGGAAGCAGAACCAAACACACGGAGAAGAGAATAGTTGAGAATCTGACCATGGAGAAGCTTGTACGAGCAAGTGCCAATGAGAAGAGTAGGGATTTGATTAAGAAGATAGGCTGATGTGAGCAGAACTCTCCCCAAAATACAAAGGAAACAGAGGACGAGAGAAGAAAAGATCTAACAATATCCAGGATATGATGGTGCTTTCTCTCAGCTTGACCATTTTGGACGGGAGTATCAGAGCAGGAGGATTGGTGAATAGTGTAAAAATTGCGGTAAATTTTTAAAAAATTAAATTTTTGCGCCAGTAAGTAAGCCCATGTATACCGATTATAATCATTGACCAAAGAAACATAATGCATAGAACTATCCTTGGTTGTGATGGGGAAAGGACTCCGCATATCAGTGTGAACAATCTGAAAAGGAGAGATAGAAACGAATTACTTTTAGTAAACGACAAAGTAGACATTTTAACAAATTTACAATCATTGCACTCAGAAATTTTACACCAAAACACCAGACTTAATTAAAAATTTCAAATTTTCATTAGACAAGTGTCTTATTCTAGAAGGCCAAAGATAAAAAGGAGATGATTTTTCATCCAAAGAAAACGAAAAAGACGATAAGGCATTGGAAGTAGACTCTGTGGGAATATGCAAGCTTTTCAGAGTGTAGAAGTCACCAACTCTACAAACGGTCTCAATCTACTTCTTGGACACCTGAACATGCATAGCACAATAAGAAGAAGAGAACAAAACGTCAATACCTGAATCAGACGATTGACTTGTCGAAATAAGGCTTAAAGACAATTGAGGCACATAGAAGACATTGGGGAGGGACAGTAAAAGTGATGAGGTAGAACCTATAGAAATAACATGCATTGGGGATCCATTTGCAGTAGCAATACTAATGGAGGAAGTAAGGGGAAATACAAGTACTAAGAAGAGACGAAGTTGGGGACATATGATAGGAAGAATCAGAATAAAAAATTCATGTAGTTTGTAAGATACGTGTGGTGTTAGGACCATGCAAACTTGAGTGGATGGTAGTCATAGCAGAAGTTTGTTGAGGACCCTTGCGGCAGCTAATGCAGGAGAGGTGGTGGTGCTGTTGCTGCTGCTTTTGGGTTTTTAGATGAAGAGGAGGGAGGTGTTGCGATTGCTGCTGTGGTGACATTGGTGCTGCGGTTGTTGTTGCTGCTTTTGGGTTTATGCAAAGAAGAGAGGTGCAGTTGATGCAAAGACAAACCCTAAACCTAATGCTCTGATACCATGATAGATGAACAAAAGAAGAGATTCTATTCCATTCAATTGATCTAAAAATAGTACAAGGCTAACACGGTTTATGTAGGCTAACACCATTAACCCTAATGAGACAAAGACTACACTACCCTTAAAAGGTAAATAAAACAATAAATCATGCTACGTTACTTTCACAAGGTCCACCTTCTAATGGTATTGGTAGGGTCCAATGGGCCGTGGGCGGATTCTCAGCTGAACTCTAAAAACTAACCACCTAAGTTCACCAATTGGCAAGGTTGGGTGCTATTGCTAGAAACATGATAATTTCTCTGTATGGGAGTACTGCGAGAACATAGATATATTGGCAGAGGAGGCCTCAAAAGTGTAATATCGTGTAAGGCGTAGTTTAGTTTCCTTGTAGAGAATTATTTTGTTGTTCATTTTACTATTTTTAATGCTTCAATTTCTTCTCGAGACACACATCAATTAGTGTAATGTCATCCACAACTTTTATTATGATTTGGCAAAGAGTGCTTTAGAGTGTGAATTCTCAGTCTATGCGGAGGTTTTGGCTTGAGTTTCGACATTCTCTTAATTTTCCTTGTTTATGCCCGTCTTTGTTAATAGTGACTAGAGATTTTTTCCAGGCTTCTGTGTATGCCCTACTGCAAGCAGCAAGCGAGATTTCATCTCGAGGAGATGTACGAGACAAAGATATAAACGTTTTTGTCCAACGGAGGTACAAAATCCCGTAATCTAATTTAGTAATTTTAATGGTTTAGCTTACGGGATGCGTTTCTAATATTTAGCGTAACAGATTATTTATTTTCTATAAACAGCATCTATGCTTTCCTTGTGTTTTGTATTTTAATGTGTTTCATATCGAGCTTTATATGATTATAGAAAGAGGGATTTGAGATAATTGCCAAGGAACAAGATTGGGCTGCTATGGAAAAGAGTTTCGTTATGGGAGAGAGAGTTATCTAAGTATCGGTTTGGTACATGGTTGTGTAGTGGTACCTGCCGCCATCAGAATGTCATTCGGCATGCTTACCTTGTTGCCATTAACATTATTTTTCTGAAGTGTTAAAATATGATTTACTCACTTAATTTTTTATCTTTGTAATTCTAGTTATAACTATAGCTAGTTGGGATAAGAACCAGCCCTTTTATTTCCCAATAATAAGGCTTAACCAAAAGAAAATGGTTGGTAATGTGGCTCTTCAAATATTCTAATATTTCACGTCGATGTTTTAGTCTCATTCATTTGTTTTAGCCTTGTTCATTTTGGACAGTCTCATCATGCTCCCAGCAGTAGAGGAGATTCTAATTATGGACTTTAAAACAGGATGGATAAGCGAACTGTGAACTTGTCAAACCGGAGTTTGTACGAGTTTTCTATGTTGTCATTTTGTTTTGGACGTTGTATTGATTTTCCTCGGTGGTTCATATAGGAAGCGGTTGAGGACATTTTAATGAGGGACTTTAAATAGGATGAATGGTTTGTGCTCTCTCGGAATGGTTCTCTGTGAACCTGTAAAACAAAGGAAAGTTTTTACAAGATAGCTATGGACCATCCAAATTAAGTGACTGAGTGGCAGCTTGTTCTTTCTGGGATCTCTATTTCTAAGGGATCTAAGTGTAGTTAGTTCCGTTTTTCATGAATGTTTGTTTTAAACATTGATAATCTTATAATTCATTATCTTTATTGCTTCCTCTTGAGACGGGCTTTTTTGTGTGATCTAATTTTTGCATTAATGCAGTTTGTTACGCCCATCTGGTCCTTTGGAAAGTGTAATAAGAGAGAAATTATCGACCAAGCACCCTGAGGCTTATGAATGGTTTTGGTCTGAGCAAGTTCCAGCAGTGGTAGCCACTTTCGTTAATTATTTTGAAAGCGATCCGCGCTTTACTGCTGCAACTTCTTTGTATGTAGTCACCTCCATGTTATTGAACATTGCAGATTGCTCGATAAGCTGAAGTTGCTTATTTTGATCTGTTTGTTTCCCAGATCTGGAAAAGGAATGTCCTTTGGTCCAGGTAATGCAAATGATATAACACTCCTCATGCTGGCACTGAGTTGCATTGCAGCAATCACAAAGCTTGGCCCAACAAAAATATCGTGCTCTCAGTTCTTCTCCATGATACCTGATATAACTGGTAGATTGATGGAAATGCTGGTTAATTTCATTCCTATACACCAAACTTATCAATCTGTAAAGAGTATTGGTCTACGCAGAGAATTTCTTGTCCATTTTGGTCCTCGAGCTGCTGCATGTAGTGAGCAAAATGATGAGGGAAAGGAGGAGGTTCTATTCTGGGTGAGTCTTGTAGAGAAGCAGCTGCAGCGAGCTATAGATAGAGAGAGGATATGGTCAAGACTCACGACATGTGAAAGCATTGAGGTCAGCAGTAATGTACTTTTTCAATCACGTTATCCTAATACAACCTCTAGTCATTTTCCCTCTGCGTTGGTGTGCATTGATTGAAAAGTTTTAAGTGATCACATGGGCTTGTTTCCTATTATAGAGAGTTATTAGAATTAATCAGAAGTGTTTTAGGGTATCTTAATATAAGTATTAAGTGTTTGTTGTGTATATGTATATATATACGCATACATGTATGTGTGTGTATATATATATGACACGCTCCCTTAAGCTGGAAATTAAATATCACAAAGTCCTAGCTTGTTGCATAATAACTCTAATCTTGATTTGAACAATAGTTTGGTGAAGATATCCGCTAGCTGAGTTCCAATAGACTCAAAGGGAGTCACCAATGCACTATTCTCTACCTTTTACCCGATAATATAACAATCCACCTCAATTTCTCTCATGAAATACTGGGTTTGAAGCAATATGAATCGCCACATGATCATCACAATCCAGGTATAGGCAATTGCACATCAAATCCTAACTCCTTGAGTAAAGACCTCACCCACATATAGTGTGAGCTATAGCTCTATATCCAGCTTTTGTAGTAGGCCTTGCAACTACCGTTGTTTCTTGCTTTTTCAGGTAACGAGATTACTACATAAAAATACAATAGTCGGTTGTCCATCGTGTATCGGTTGATGATCTTGCCCAATTGGCATCAGTAAGGGCCTCAACACGAAGGATATCATTAGATTGGCAAAACAAACCGTGGCCAGGATGGGCCTTTAGATACTTCACAATGTGAAGCGAAGCTTCCCAATGTGGAAGATGAGGAGTTGACGTAAATTGACTCACCATACGAACAAGGAAGGAGATATCATGACGAGTAATGGGGAGATAATTCAACTTGCCAACCAAGTGATAATATTGGTTCGGATGAGAAAGAAGCTCCCCTATCAGTACAAAATTTGACATTCAGATCCTTAAGTGTCTCCACAAGCCGCGACCCTAATAATTCAGTCTCCTCTAGAATGTCCAATACATACTTTCTTTGTGATAGATTAATCTCATTCTTGGATCTTGCCACCTCAATACTCAATAAATACTGTAACTTACCCAAATATTTGGTATGAAAATGACGTAAGAATTGTGTCAAATCAGCAATGCCTTGCTGATCATCTCCAATAATGATGATATATTTCACATATCAGCAAGATTTTCCCTTGATCCGACGTTGGATGGACGACAGAGTGGTCAGAATGAGAGGGACGTACCAAACTATAACACAACACACCAAATTTGCCAAACCAAGCTCGAGGTGACTGTTTCAAATCATAAATAGCTTTGTGGAGCTGATACACTAGAGAACCCTCCCGTTGAGCAATGAGCTGCAGAGGTTGCTCCATATATACCTTTAACATATCACCACATAAGAAAGCATTTTTGACATCCAATTGAGACAAGGGTCAACCAAGAGTAGCATCAAGAGAGAAAAATCTGGACAGAGCTAATTTTGGCCACAAGGGAGAAAGCCTCGGCATAGCGAACACCATATGTTTGGGTATAGCCTTTGGCCACAAGGCGGGCCTTATATTGCTCAACAGAGTCATCTGGATTGTATTTGACGTTGAAGACCCAGCGACATCGACAATAGACTTTCCCTCTGGAAGAGAAACCAACTCCCAAGTGCCATTATCATGGAGAGCAAACATTTCAAACTCCATAGTTATAGATAGGGCTTCCTGGACAGTGTTAGGAATCGACAGAAGAAACAAAAGCAACAAAAGCACGAAGAAAGGAGAGAAATGATCATAAGAAATATAATGAGAAAGCAGATGAGAGGTGCAAGTGCGTGTACCTTTACGAAGTGGAATGAGAAGGTTAGGTAGTGATGGAGAAGAACCTTCCAGATGTAGAGACTGATGAGACGTGCTGGAAGTCGTCTCAGAGGTGGACAATACTTTTGATTAATGAACATACACCTGCGAGGTTTCACAAGAGATAAAGCAAAAGGGGTAACCGTAGGAAATATACGCTGAGATAGATGAATAAGATATGTGGTGCACGAAAGAAGGGTAAGGACTCATTAAATGTAATATTTGCACATACAAAATGATGACGAGAGATGGAGAGTAACTCATATCCTTTTTGAGTGCGAGAGTAGTCGAGAAAGACACCGAATGTCCCAAGGATCAAGTTTATTCCGCCTAGGATCTAGAGTATGAACATAACAGGTGCACCCAAAAAACTGAAGCGGGAAGGAGTGTAAAGAGCCGTCAGGGAGTAAGACCGTATGAGGTATTTAACCCCTGAGGACAGTGGAGGGCAAACGCTTAATCAAATAGCATGTCGTAGAATAGCATCACCCCAGTAAGACTTGGGAACTTGAGTTTGAAATAACAGTGCACGCATAACCTTAGGTAAATGATGGATCTTGCATTCAGCAACCTCATTTTTTGTGGGGTCTGAGCGCACGAAGAATATCATGGTCATCAGATGATTGAGATAAAGTAGTATGAAAATATTCATATGCATCATCAGAATGAAACACCCTAATGCAAACGTCAAACTGAGTTTTGATTTCCATATAAAATGACTTAAAAACTCAAGCAAACTAAGGTCTCTCTTTCATAAGATAAAGGTATGTAACACGAGAGAAATCATCAACAAAAATATATTATAATATTGAAAAACAAAAAATATTAGGAACCTACATGGGACCCCAAACCGAATGAACTAACTGAAATGGATGTAATAGGCGACTCTCAACCTTGAGATAAAATGACATTTTACGATGTTTAGTCAACTCATAGACTTCACATGATAGGTTATCAAGATGGCTACATGAAGGAACTAGCAGTCTAATTGTCGATAGGGACAAATGACCAAGACAACAATGATCCTGATGTGGTGATGTTGAAGATTGGAGAGAAAAAGAGCTAGAGGACATCATCCGCGAAATAGTATAGGCTAACACATTCGGCACCGCCACCAATCTTCCTCCCCATCTTGAGATTCTGAAACACATAACTATGAGGAAAAAATGTGACAAAGTAATTTAAGGACTTGGTGAGTTTATTGACAAACAGAAGATTAATTGGAAAACGAGGAACATGCGTTACTTATCCAAAGCAAGGTAAGAAGTGACAGAAACAAAGCCCAAACAAGTAATGTGAGCGGTAGGACCATTTTCTAGGGTAACTTGAGATGGTTTACCAATATAATGACAATTAGAGAAAATAGTAGAGGTACCAGTCATTTGATCAAATGCGCTAGAATCAATAACATAATTAGTAGGAGAAATAGAAGATGCAACACAAGCAACAAAAGAACGTGTCTGAGCTAGCGTAGCAGTGGAGGAAACACCCTCATAGGGAGCCTAAAGTGACACAAGGTGCTGGTAATTCTTATCAAATATAGTCACCACGATCTCAGCAGAGTAAGTAACCTGTCCAGTGGCTTCAGAAGTATTGGTCTAGTGAGCTTGAGGAAAACCACGAAGATCGTAGTAATACTCCATTATATGACTGCTCCCTTCACAATTAGTACAGAATCTGGAACCCCACGTCCACCTTTCCTTGACACATGACCAAAATCACGACAGGAACCACGGCCTTTGCTACTAAAGCCACCTTAGCTATCTCCTCCTGACCGACCACGACCACGACCACGACCAAAACCATCAGAAACAGTAGTGACTAAAGCTAAGTGATCAATAGACACACCAGAAGTTGAAATAGGACTAGATACAGAGGCCTGATCAAGACAGTTGAAAACCTTACTAAGAGAAGGTAAGTCCCTAGCATTCGGAAGTTGTGAATGGATAGGATTATAAGTGGAAGGTAACCCAGATTAAGAATCTAGCCACATGCATGGACTCACATTGGCACTGTATAATTCGAACGTCAGTTAAAATAGGCTGACAAATATTGAGCTTTTCACAAATACCACAAAACTTTGCATAATAATCCTTTAAGGACAGCTCACCAAGTGCAAGAGAAAAATAAGTTTGATGAAGGTCATATGTTTGCTGCAAATTATTGACCCTAGAATATTTCTCCTGAGCTTGACGCTACACAAGTTTGGCAGTAGACAAGAAAACTAGTGTACTACGAATTTGAGGTTCTATACTATTCTATAACTGAATACGAATCCGGGCATCTTCAGCCGTCTATGTTTAGAATCACTAGTTAGGGGAGGATTGTCCGTCAAGAAACTGCATCTTCCCAGTATAATATATTTCAACAATCTTAGCCCATGAAGCATAATTTTTATCATTTAACCTCGTAGAGTTGATAGATAGCATCTCAGGAGACCAAGGAGGAGGACGACCAACTAACAATTGATCGTCATGCAAAACAACCACATTGACTTATACCGATCCAAATGTGAGTCACGTTCTATGCGGGATGATTAGCATAATCAGCAACAACACTTATCCGAACATAACTTGTATCATTCTTCAACCATAGTGAACCAAATAAGAAACCCAACTAACTAGACCGAATCTAAACCGAAAGACTATCTAGAAAACCAAGATGGAATCAAGAATGATTGCATATCATTCATACCAGATCGAAACAACAAATGACGACTGCACAAATTAGATTTGACTTTATAGAGATCAAAACTCCGCACTAATTGAAGCCAGATCGAAACTGTTTGGCGAGATGATCGATGAGTTGTTAGGCTAGAGAGAAGGTTGAGATTGACGAGATTTGTTTGACCCAGCGAAGGATCAGTTGATGAAGATGACGAAGGGTGAGATCGCGATGATGGTGATTTCTTCTTAAATTGACAGCGATGGCGACGCTGCTAGTGATGTCAGAGGATGTCAACGACGACGACAACAGGCGACAACTTTGGAGGTGATGGGTGAGTTAGGGATTGGTTAGGTATACTCTGATACCATGTTATAGAATTAATCAGGAGTTCCTAGGGTTTCTTAATCTTACCCTAATACACACAATGTATATATAGAGGAAGACTAAGTACAAGGAAATGACTAACCTACCCTCATACCCTAATACTAAAAACATGTACACACACACACACACACACATATACAGAGACCTGTCTTGTAGTTTAAGCGAGGGATGATTCAAGATTCATCCAAAGAAGTTCAACAAGGATTCAAACTTCACAATAAGATAAGCATAAACTGGCCGAAGAGTAATCACAACACGAACAACAAGATACTAAATGCCAAAGCATGATGGAACACATATAGGACTCCAAACATTATATTGACCTAAACCAAAAGGACTTGATGTACGACTTTCAACCCTAGGAGAAAATAAAACACGGTGGTGTTTACTAAACTCAGACTTTACATGAAAAACTATCGGCATGAATACATGACAGAACCATCCGCTTGATGTTTTCGAGAGACAGATAATTAAGATGACAATGATGCTAGTAAGGTGAAATAGAGAACTAAAGTGCAACAGAGGTAAAGAGCCTCGCCATTTGCAAAGTAGTATATGCTACTATGCTCCACTCCGGTACCAATCACCCTTCCCATCTTCGGATACCGAAATGCACAACCAACAAGAAAATTGTGACAGAGCAATTCAAGGATTTGGCAAGCTTACTAACAAATATAAGATTAAAAGAAAATGAAGATTATGTGACACGTGAAACCAGTATTGGAAAAAGAAATATGAAGACTATGTGACACGTGAAATCAGTAGTGGAACCATTGGCTAAGGTGACGCGTGAAAGTTTCATTGAAAAATGACAACCAGATAGGACAGTAGAACACTAGTCATATGATGAGAAGCGACTGAATCAATAATCCAAGTGGTATTATTAGCAAGACAAGCGAAGGGTTTGAACGTAAGTGGAGGAAGATGGCATCTGAGAAGTCTGATTTAGACGATGGTACTCATCCTCTAGAATAATAACCACACAAGGATCGAAGCTAATAGAGCTAGGCAGGTATTGTGGCATCATCCGTAAAAAATAATCGGATGGGTAGAAGGGCGACCATGAAGATTCCAACAATATGCAATAATATGATTATCACCATTGTAGTTAAGTGCAATGTTGAGGCACAAGGCCACAATCGCGACCTCATCCACCTCCTTGTTGCAAATGACCACCTCAGTCGAGTCATGGCCAAAACTACAGGCACCGAAGCCATAATCACGTCAAACCCACCACGACCATCTCTCCTAACTCTCGATTGTCACTACTAAAACCAAAGAAAAGTTACTAGTAGAGACAGGGGTGGCCAAAAAAGAATGATTAGGGAGTAACAGAGAACCAGAACTAGTATCAGATACAAAAGCCTAACATAAGCAGCTCAAGACTTCACAGAGAAGGCAGTCCCGAGTTCCCAGAAGCTAAGATGAATAGGATTGTAAGGCGAAGGTAGACTAGAAAAAAATTGAGTCACATGTATAGAATCACGCCGGCAATGAATTACTTGAATATCAACAAAGATCAGCTGACACTTATTCTTCTCACAAACATCACGAAACTTGGCCTAACAATTCTTTGATTTACTAAGAGCAAGGGAGAAATAAGTTTGATGAGGTTCTTACAACTTGTGTAGATTGTTGTCACCATAATACAACTCATTTGCATGACGCTACACACGTTTGGCATCAAGTAAGAATGTCAAATTGCCATTAATCTGAGGCACCGTACTCTTCCACAACTAGTTAAAATCTGAGCGTTTCTCAGCCTTTCAATCAACATTTGTAGTTAGATTTCTTAGAAGGATCATCCGTCAAGAAAGAATATTGCCTCTTGCCTAGAAAATATACCTCAACAACCTAAGCCCAACGGGCATAATTTGTCATTTGTTTGAGTGGAAGTAATGGACATTATATGAGGCGACCAAAATGAAACTAACCACACAGTAGAAGCAGAACTAGAAGAAATCGTGTACAGTGAATTGTAGGAAGCAGAAACTCAACAGCCAACAAAAAGACAATAGCAACCAATCACCTTGCAATACATGCATCGAACAACCCCACGAACGAGCAGTAACAGAATCATCCATAGAACGAGAAATAACCCACCAAAGCACGATGAAAGCAACCATTACCATAGAAGCACAAGTATCGTGCAACAATAGGAAAATACCCATCATCAAAAAAGAAGGATCCTTTAATAGTAACCAGATAGCAGTACTGCTAGTGTGATATGATAGAAGACAGTGACTAGCAGTGAACTTCGACCAGAGGTGAAATCGATTGAGTGTTTTTTTTTTGGGGGGGGGGGGGGGGGGGGGGTGCCGAACTGGGTTTGCGACCTTCAGGGTCGATCAAACTGGGTTTGTTGAACACGGGTTAATAGATGGTGATGTTTTCAAACACAGGGAATTGCTTGATGATGATGGGTTTGTCAAACTGGGTTTGCTCTGATACCATCTTATTAGAGATCAGGAAAACAAGTGTTTCAGGGTAACTAAAATCCCAACTCATTGTATTTGTAAGAAACCAGACACATCATTACAATGACTTTTGGACCCTCTCTCAGGACTAACTACTATTAGCAATATATCTCGTCACATATGTTATGGTCCTTAAAGACTCCTCGAGTCTTTGATGCTGCTATGGATATATTTCCTCCTCCTATCTGACTGTCGTTTGGAGGAGGCTAATCCCACTTTTGATTACCACTAACAAAGCTAATCAGTTACTTGTCTTGTTCTTGTTTGTACATTTTGTTTGTCAGTAATAGTACAATATTATCCATGCTCGGAGGGGTTGACTGCTTGTGTTGGACAGTTTTAGAGAACCCGGAATCAATTTCTCTTTCAGTTGCTTTAGGAGGTTGTAGTTTGAAGACCTTTTAGTGTATTTGCAAGATTGCTTGTTTATTGATGGAAAGGGCTGGAATTGGCTCAGTACTTGAGTGGCTGGAGCCTGGAAGAGGGGAACGTCTTTTTCTTTTGTTCGTTTTTTTGGTTTGAACTGAAGCACAAACGTTAGATGATAGGTTTATGGCTGAGATTTTGATGATGAAGCATGGAGATTTTCAGGGATGTGAACTATAATTCACATAGACATTGTAATTGGTGAGAGTCAGACCAAGAATAAGATCCTGAGGGTTAAGTAAAATTATGCATTCACAGACTCGAATTTTTTTAAACACTTTTCTTTATTGGTATAAATTCCTTGAGTATACTAGACTTCTGAGGCAACCTATAAACCCATATTCCGGAGCATGTTTAGCAAATAATTATGTATGTGAAATTATCTTGATTTGGAACTTAATAATTAAAAATCTCCTCCAGTAGGAATATTCTGATAGTGTAAGATTCAAAACACTAACTTGATCACAAAAGGTCCAAATAAGCCCCATGTAAAACTTCGTACTTGATCCATCGTTTTGTCTCTTCTTGTGGTTGGTTCACAGAGACACTCATGGGTGCTGTACCATGCAGGTCTTACTCTTGCTGAAACATTAGCTAATTTTTTGCTCGATTGGAATAGCCCTCATGTGCATATTATTTGACAATTGAAACTGAGAGAGCACCCTCAACATTAAGAATTGCTCGTCAGTTTAGTCTCAGCTTTCAAGTTCCATTTGTAGCGAGAAGGTACTTACCAAAAAGTTTGTAAACAACTTATTGTAGATCAGGGAATTCCTTGCACATGAAAAGTTCCTTTTGACTTTTTTAAACAAAGTAATATTTTGAGAAGATTGTATCTGGTACGAGCATATACAAGCACTAAGAAACCAAAAAAAATGTCCTATATAAATGTCTTATTTCTAGTCATGAAACTCCTTCATTTGGAAATGGGGGACCATAAGAGCGAACCTTACAGCAAGCTTCGAGCAGATTTCATTTTGATGGCCACTTCCATCAACCCTTGTACAGTTGTTTCTATTTTATGGTACTGACCATGGAAATAGGTACTCACCTGGAGTTTGTTACTCTTGAATAGCATGGTGCATAGCTGTTCTGTTTCTCTATTTATCTGTTGACAAGTCGACTTGTTTTCTTTTCTTCTGGGTGAATTAACAATTATTATTTCTTGACCTTAGTTCAGGTTTAGTTCTGGAAATGAGCCTTTTCTTTTGTTTTTGAAGAGTCATTAAGTTAATGAATCTTGCTTAATGGTTTTGCTTAATTATTTTATCGCAACAATTCCTTGTGTAAGCGGTTGGATGTTTGATGATGTCAAAGGTGTTGGAAAGGGATTTGGCAATATTTGGATTTTTCATCGCCTTGGGGAGAAGCACTAAATCCTTTCTATCTGCAAATGGCTTTGAAGTCATAGACGAACCCATGGAAGGCTTCCTGGGGTAAAAGTTCTAATGTTAACTTTCAGTTGGCTTGATTAGTCTTTTCACTGCAATATTAGACCCGTATAATATTTCTTGTCCTTTTAAAGCAGATACCTTATTGGGGGCAGTGTGTTATATTATCCTCAGCTTTCGTCGATAAGTTCTTATCAACTGTATGTGGAGGTTAGTTTCTCTTAAGTCTAAAATCATTCAACAAGACATTGTTGTTTTTAATTTGAGAAGTATGTTCATATAATAGGTAGTTTGTGAAGAGATGGAGTGGCTTCCTTTTTATCCCGGCTTTACTAGCACCTCAAAACGCTCTCATGGCCACAAAAGTAAGCAAGAAGGTCCTCCAAATGCTGAAGCTATTCCCAAAGTATTGGATGTTTGCTCTTACTGGATCCAGAGCTTTATCAAGTATAGTAAATGGCTGGAGAACCCTTCTAACATTAAGGCGGCAAGGTTTCTTTCCAGAGGGTATATAATCTTGTGATTCGTGAACATTTGACATTAATGAGTTGCATGTCCTGTGCTTAACTAAACAAAGATCTCTATATCTTTAGGCACAACAAATTGATGGAGTGCATGGAAGAACTTGGGGTTCGAAGGTAATTGGCAAAAGGCTACCACAACATATCACTCGCTATCTCTCGGTGCAATTGGCAAAAGGCTACCACAACATTCTGACTTTGAAGTTTATAATTCATTCAATCTTATTTCTCTCGGACAAGTAACGATTGCAAAAAAAAAAAAAGAGAAAAAGAAAAACTTATTTTAGTCAATGTGGTGCAGGAATGAAATTACTGAAGGCAGCTGTGAGCAATCTGTTCAGAGGATTGGATCTGGAACCTATTCACTGACTGAAAAAGAGCAAAAAGAGCCAGATTCTTCTTTTGATAAGGTATCCTTTAGAGTGCTATAGGTATTGTGTACAAACTAATTTGAAAATGTTGTCCTTTTCAAAACTGTATGCTCAATTTCAATAATGTCTTAACTTCAATTTTGATAAATCATGACTATACACAACAATTTAGTTCCCCTAGGCGACACCTGGAATGGCTTTAGCTGTATTTCCCTATAAAGAGGCTTGCAACTTCTCTTCTAGTAGACTGAGGAAAAGTGATCCTAATTCGTTTGAATATGGTTTTAATGTTTCTGAACCGATCCATACGTGAGGAACATCTCGACAAGGTTGTGTTAGGGTTCACTGGTGCCATTGAAGCCTAACCCCTTGCTAGACCATCCCAAAGTTCTGTAACTATCGTCGGACTTTCACCAGGAGCATAGACTGTCTCCGACCACGCTAGCCGGAGCTCCGGTGACAAGCGTTTTGCTTGAATTTGCTTTGTTTCCCTTTGTTTCTTTTGGATCTGTAGCGTAGCACTTCATTAGTCTACCATGATGTCGGGTGACTACTGAGGGTCTTTGCAGACCAATGATGAGGCTCGTTGTAGCTCTGGCGATCACTATGTTAATTGTTGTTATTGTGTTTTGGTCCTATCTTGTCCGTAGCATCTTCTAGTGACCTTTTTTTTTTTTTTTTTTTTCATTTTTTGACCTCTGCTTATCATCTTCCATTCTCCCCGAATACTTGTGATTTTCTGGTTATCTGGTTTTCGTTCACGGGTCTTCCTTTGCTAATGTGATGGGCTATTGTTGATAGTTATGACAAGTAGCAGATTTATTCCTTAGAAGGGGAGTTCCTTTGAGCCTGAAAATTTAGGTGGAGATTGGTTGGTTGGGGGCAACTTTCAATAGTGGAAGGAGGTAAAGGAGTTTGAAGAACTTTGACTTCAGTGGTTTGGGATTCATGGCTTATTGAAGTTGTAAATAAGAAATTGTCAACAAAGTTGGGGTTAGGTTTTATTGGAAGACTTCGGAGAATATTGATAGCTATTGTAGTATGGTGCAAGAATGAAGAATAGGAACAGTCGATTCAACTTGCGGTAGCTATGGGAGGTTGTAGGGAGCATATACTCATCCACTATTGGTTAATGGGGATGGGTGGTTTTTGCTTTTACTTGGAAAAGTTTTGTGATAGGCAATGATTGGTGCGTGAGGGGAAATGCGAGATCCTACAGTCATGTAGCAGGTCCAAGGCAATGGCTGAAGGGGCAAGTTACAACGGTAGTTGGGCTTAGGAAGGCAGATGTATATGTTAAAGTTGATTTTGGTTTTAGGGTCTATCTTGTAAACTTTTGAGGTTGGGTGCTTGTTTGGGAGGTTGGGGGGTGTTTTAGATGAGGGGGCTAGAAGTTAGAAGTTAGAAATCTCAGTGGGCTTTTTTCCTTCTTTCCAATCTAAATTGGAGGGACAAAGAGTTCTGGCTAAGCAGTGGTCTATTGACGGAAAGTCTCTTTTTTTGGATTGATGGTTGCAAATTGGTGTATGCTATAGATCGAGGGGAGGCATGACTTGTGTTTGGTTTAGGGTGACGGTCGACGGGTTTACTGTTGTATTTGAGTAGTAAAGAGGTTTTTAAAACTATAGGGAAGAGTTGTGGCGGTTTCTTAAAAGTTGATGGGATGAGACGAAGAAGGGGTAGTTGGGATGGGTTCGCATCAAGGTGAGAAGGAAACCGGAGAATGCTTCTAGCCAAAATCGTTATGGGTTAGGGAGAGTGGAGATATATGTTGCCTATTTGTTCAGAGGAGAGTCCATGGGTAGAAATAAGTAGGGTGGGTTTAAAAGTGTTTTCCTTTCTAGTTTGCATAGTTGATAGTCGAGGGATTGCTATCTTACTCTTGACCAATTTCTTCACGTGAATGGTGCTTTTGGATTATAAAGTGGAGCATGGTAGGGTACAGGTTAAGATTGGTTTTTAGGCTTCTTGATGTATAGGACCTCTTTGACCTTTCTTTTGTATATGGTTGGCACCTCCTTGATGCATTTTTCTTAATGAATGTTATTATCATAAAAACAAAATAACTGATGAAAAGTATATCGAACTTTTGATAGTCCTACTAAAAGTAATTATGTAAGATGGAAAGATACAAATGATTTTATACTTAAAAAGACAATTCGGATACGATGGAAAAAGAAAAAGGGGTGGGAATGGTTATGACCTGCCTATGTCGAGGCATCTTTCTAGTCATCTCATCTATTTCTCCTTTATTATAATTTCAAGACAAAAGAAACAATAAGATTTGAAATTTTGGAGAAGAGAAGAAAAGAATAGGTAGGTTGTCGGTTATCGTACCTCAGCACAAATTGACGTTGCCATCCTACTAGGAAGTACGTAAGTTCTGTCCTGGTTTTGAACCATATGTGTGGTTGTTGGGGTTGGGTTACTTGATTGATTATCTATTAGGTTAAGCTTTCTAACCCTGCTACATGTTAGCATGTTCACTTTGGTTCCCAATCCTTTTCTTCTTTTTCATGCCATCCTACACCTGTCTTGTGCATGTCTACTACCAAGGCACAAGAGGTGTGTTGATGATGTGCCCGGGGTAGATTTTTAAGTACTCCATGTTTCGTAATGTCCCTAAGGCATATTAGTGCCCAATGTATATTGGACACTTGCAGTGAAGGGCATTGGAATGCTCAATAGTTTGACTCGCTTGCTTAATTGGATGCCTGGCAGTTGTTTTCATCTTGTTTTGACGGTTTTTCACAACTTGAATGATGTTTGGCCCTTATAAAAGGGGTTTGCAATCTCCTTATTGTTCGAGTGTTATAGTCTTGACTTCGTGTTTTTGGATTTCGATGAGCCTTTCTTATGTTGTGGTACTGAATGCATATGGCATTTGCCTACAGGCAATGGAGAGTGTTGAAGAAGCCCTGTTAAGGCTAGAGGAGTTGCTTCAGGAGCTCCATGTATCAAGTTCTAGTTCTGGTAAAGAGCAATTGAAGGCTGCTTGTTCTGATCTTGAGCGGACAAGGAGACTTAAGAAAGAAGCTGAGTTTCTAGAGGCATCTTTTAGAGCGAAGGCAGATTCCCTTCAGCAGGTCTGCTTCTGAATCTCATATAAGCGCCACATGTTGTATCATAGGATAATATTTTGACTTCCAGGGACTGCATTCTGCAACTTTAGTTATCTTCTGACCCAGCTTATGTATAAGCTGTCAGCTTGTTAGGATGTTCCTCTTTACACATCTTGAAATCTCACATACAGATATGAGAATGCTTACTTGGCTTATTTTTTTGTTGCCTGTATATGGAATGACTTTCTCTTTGATATTGTTATGCATGCTAAATTATATTATAATGCAAGCATAAGTTCAAAAATAAACACTTTCTATGTTTTGTTTGATATCTTATCTTTTATTCTTCTTCCAAAGTTCGGCTTGGCTTATTTTGGGGTCCAGGGACTCGTTGACATTTGAATGCAATTAGAGGTCTCCCTACAGCTGATCAACTTGTATTTCGCCACCATTATTGCGTGCAGTATACAGCAATGTGTCATGTTACACGAGGAAAAGTACAATAATACAATATGTCTAGTCTTCTTCATGCATCACCCATCAGCATTTTGTAGCCCTCTGTATTTGGACATTCATTGGACACATTATAGTTGGAAAACAATGAAAGGCTGACTATCAACTCCAAAATTAATCTTAGGTCCTTTCTGCTGATAAATCTCTATCATTGGACTGGTTATGTCTTTTATTCATGGACTGATTGTGATTTTCGAAAAAAGGGGACTGTATTCACAAAATCTCTGTTGAGCACGGTTCTAAATCTTGATATTGGGACAAGTATCACTATTCGTGACATGCCATTGTATCGGCCCCTATCGGGCAATACGAACCGAAAAGGAATGTAGCAGCTGATATTTAGAACCCTGCTATGGCGCTTTTTGTAAGCCACTTTCTTCTTCTCCATCAATTCTGTCTCTATGCTCCTTTATGGTATATTTTTTAATGTTTACAACTTCTTTGTGGAATCCCTATACAAACTGCTGTGCAATTCCTTCTTCATGGTGCACTCTTAAGTAAATTAGACATTGCTTGCTTTGGCTGTGGCATTGTGATAATGAAAGAAATACAAACCATAGAATTCTAATCAGAGATTGGGGACACACACATGCACTGTAGATACATTTGTTGACGATGGATGAACACAGGTTCATGCTTTTGAGTGTGGCTCTCTTAAATTTACTGTTTCCATTTCATTGCGGCTCGTCAAAGCTATGTTTTGCAGCTTTTAACGCTCGGCTCTAAAACTTCGTTTTTGTCGATGTCATGGAGCATTTTTTCCCCCCACTTATAACGGTCTCTGTTTCTCTTTTTCTAACTTGGACTTTGGTCTACCCAACTAGGAAGATGATGATAATGGTCCTCCTTCCATCAGTGAGCAGCAACAAGGACAAAATCGAAAGAGTGTCAAGGGCATGAGCAAGAGGTATATGAAACTTCTCCAGTTGATTTGAAGCTATTACAGACCTTCCACTATAAATTGATCGTAAACCTGCTGCATTCTTTTCTTTGTTTTATCTTATATGTTGTTATCATTTGTCAGACTTCTCAGCCAACCTCGTGGATTATGGAACTTCCTTTTGCGGATTCCAAACAGGAGGTTTGACCCTGGGTCATTAACTGCAGATGGAAATGTATGCCTTACATTGACTCTATTGGCTTATTGATTGGTGTAAATTTTACTTATGTAGAAGCACAATCCTTCCTTGATGTTTCAACATTCAATTCCAAGGCGCTATTTTTAAGTCCAGTATCAATGAAAAGTGTAGTTTGAGAAGGAAAAAAGTGTATAGGGTTTTGTTACTTAACCCTAACACTGATTAATATTATTTATATTATGAAACTGCATATTACATTACATGATTAACCAATGTGGGATACTAATACTCTAACACCCTCCCTCAAGCTGGGAATAAATATCACAGAGACCCAGCTTGTTACATAGCAAATCTAACCTTGGTTTGAACTATGACGTAGTAAACATATCAACTAATTGAGCGCCAGTAGATACAAATGGAGTAGTTATTACACTATTTGTTGACTTTTCACGCACTAGATGACAATTAACTTTAATATGCTTGATCCTCTTATGAAATACTGGGTTTGATGCAATATGAATTGCAGCTTGGTTATCACAGTATAGAAGCATAGGCAACTGTACACTAAATCCTAGCTCCTCAAGAAACGAGCGCAACCATAAAATTTCACACGTGGTGTGTGCCATTGCTCTGCACTCTGCTTCTGTACTAGATCGGGCAACCACTGTCTGCTTCTTACTCTTTCAATTAACAAGATTTTCACCTAGAAATACACAATATCCAATAGTGGACCTTCTATCAGATGGTCCTCCAGCCCAGTCAGAATCAGTACATGTCTCAACAAGCAAGTGTCCATTAGCTCGATAAAACAAGCCACGGCCTCAGATGTGCCTTAAGATACTTAGTAATCCGGAGAACCGCTTCCCAATGTGGATGACGGGGAGTACACATGAACTAGCTCACCACACTGACTGCAAACGAGATATCCGGAGGTGTAATAGTAAGGTAATTTAATGTACCTATTAATCGGCGATACTGATCAGGATTAGGGAGTAACTCTCTCTGATCAACACATAATTTGACGTTAGAATCTATAGGCGTTGCAACAGGTTTAGTTCTCAACAAATCGGTATCCTTAAGAATGTCTAGTACATACTTCCGTTGAGATAAGCTAATACCGTCCTTGGATCGCGCCACTTCGATCCATAAGAAGTATCGTAGTTTTCCCAAATCCTTGGTGTGGAATTGCTGATGTAAGAAAGATTTGAGTTCATCAATACCTCGTTGGTCATCTCTGGTAATAATAATATCATCCGCATAGACAATCAATAATACTTTCTCCCAATCAGATTTGAGAGAGAGCACAGAATGATCAGACTGACTCCGATGCATGCCAAACTGTAATATGGCATCACTAAACTTCTCAAATCAGGCTCCAGGAGATTGTTTAAGTCCGTATACGGCTTTACGAAGACGACAAACCTAGTGACGTGCCCCCTAAGCAACAAACCCAGGTGGTTGCTTCTTATAGACTTCCTCCTCTAGATCCCCGTGGAGAAAAGCGTTTTTGACATCCAATTGAAACAATGGCCAATCAAGAGACGCAGCAAGAGAAATAAGTATCCGAACAGAGCCAAGTTTGGTGACAAGCGAAAAGGTCTCCGAATAGTCCACACCGTAGGTCTGGGTGTAGCGTTTGGCGACAAGGCGCACTTTACAGCACTCAACTGTATCATCAGGAAGATACTTGACAGTGAAGGCCCAGCGGCAGCGAACAGAGATTTTCCCAGCAGGAAGAGGAACTAACTCCCAAATGCCATTATGATGAAGGGTAGACATTTCATCCTCCATAGCTTGCCACCATTCAGATACAGATAAGGCCTCCTGAACAGTGTTAGGAACAAATATGGAGGAAACAGAAGAGGTAAAAGCACAAAGAGATGGAGACAAATGATCAGAGGAAACAAATTGGGTAATAGGATGAGAGGTGCAAGACTGAATACTTTTGCGAAGAGCTATAGGCCAACTATCCGGATCTCCCAGCGGAGATGAAGACGGAGTGGTGGGCTGAGGTGGAACTGGCGGCGGCAATGATAGTGACGTAACCGTAGGACGGCGAACATATATTTGCAAGGGTTTAGAAGCAGGAGGGCCAAATGGAACAGCTATAGGGAACGCGGACTCAGATGAAGGAAGATCGTAAGGAGTAATGGAGGTGGAAAAGAAGGGTAATGATTCATTGAAGGTAACATCAGCACACATAAAATGGCGCCGTAAGGAGGGTGAGTAACATTTATAACCTTTTTAAGTGCGGGAGTACCCAAAGAAAGACACTGAATGGACCGAAAGATCAAGTTTATCTCGGTCAGAGTTAGAGCATGAACATAACATGTGCATTCAAATATGCGAGGGGGCAAGTGGTGGAGTGGATGACAATGAAGCAAGACCGTGTAGGGTATTTGACCACCAAGGATTGTAGAAGGCATCCAATTGATTTAGTGACAGGCAGTAAGCACAACATCACTCCAATAAGACTTGGGAACCTGCATTTGGAACACAGGGCTCGCATAACTTTGGATAAATGTCGAATCTTTTGTTCAGCAACCCCATTTTGCTGTAGGGTCCGAGCACAAGAAGACTGGTGCAGAATGCCATGATCATCAAAGAATTGAAAGAGGGTAGTATGAAAATATTCTCGTGCATGATCAGATCGAAAGATACGAATGCAAGTATGAAATTGAGTCTTTATTTCCATATAAAAGGATTTAAAAATAGATTGCAACACAGATCGTCTTTCATAAGATAAAGATTAGTAACGCGAGAAAAATTATTCACAAAAATAATATAATATTGAAATCCAAATATGCTAGGAACCCGTATGGGACCCCAAATGTCTGAATGTACTAATTGAAAAGGATGGTTGACACGACTCTCAATGCGAGGAAGAAAGGACACTCTACCGTGTTAACTAAACTCATAGACTTCACATGGTAAAACTGAAAGACGACGACACGAAGGCACTAGCTGTTTCAAACTCTGAAGCGATGGGTGACCAAGGCGACAATGTTGTTGATATGGGGATGCAGTGGACTGAAGAGCAACATCATTGAGATAGTAGAGGCCACCACGTTCAACTCCGCCACCAATCTTCTTCCCGTCGTGAGATCTTGAAACACACAATCACAAGGAAAGAAAGTTACTGAACAATTCAGGGACATTTTGTAAGTTTACTAATAGACATTAAATTAAAGGGAAAGTGAGAGACATGTAAGAGAGAATCCAAAGTAATAGTAGAAGTAACAGGAAGTGAACCGGAACTGGTAATCTCAGTGGTAGAACCATCGGCTAAGGTAACATGAGAGTGTTTACCAACTGAGTGGTGGCCAAAAAGAATAATAGATGTACCAGTCATGTGATCCGAGGCACCAGAATCGGTAACCCATGGAGTAGAGGTGAGAGAGAAAGCAACACAAGCAACAAATGGACCAGTCTGAGCAAGCGTAGCAGTGGATGACGAAATAGAGCCATTCGATGGAGACTGAATGGACACAAGGAGCTGGTATTCTTCCGCAGAGATAGTCACTACACGATCAGGAGCAATGGGAGGAAGCTGCTCAATATTGGAAGAAGTAGCAACCTGATGAGCTTGGGGGAACCGATGAAGATCATAACAGTACTCCACAGTCTGATTAGTACCCCACAATAAGTGCATAGTCGAGGACCACGATTGCGAATCGTACGACCATCGCGACCACCGAAGTTAGAGGTGCGACCACGTCCTCGAGAGCTAGAATCGCGGCCGCGGCCACAATCACGGCCCCGGTTGAAGGAAGGATTACCAGACACACTGGAAGCTAATTCGGAATGGTCAAAATGAGGTGTAGATGATGTAGGGCTAGATACAATAGATTGACAGAGGCGACTAAAAACCTCACTGAGAGAAGGTAAACCACGAGACCCCAAAAGCTGGTTACTAATCGGGTCATAAGAGACACTCGATAAAAATCGGGCAACCTGCATGTGCTCACGCTAACGGCGCATAACTTGAAGATCAGCGGAAAGTGGCTTACAAATATTGAGCTCGTCACACATGCTCCAAAACTTGGCATAATAAGCCTCCAAAGATGAATCTCCTTGAGAGAGAGAAAAAAGACCGATGAAGATCATACGTGCGACGAAGGTTGTTAACTCCATAATACATCTCTTGAGTCTGGGTCCATACTTGTTTAGCCGTGGGTAAGAAAATAAGAGAGCTAGCAATATGGTCCTCCATACTATTCCACAATTCAGAACGAATGCGGGCGTCCTAAGCTACCCATATAGAATATCCAGAAACTTTTGAGTCTGGAGGATCATCGGTCAAATAGTGATATTGGAACTCTCCCAAATAATAGTTGAGCTTTAGCCCACACAGTATAATTCCTTCCAGTCAATAGTGTGAAAGTAATAGATAGCCTTTCTTTGTACCGAGAAGGACGAGTCGGAACAATGGTCACAGACTGACTAGGACCGGTATCTGAATCAGCAGGGCCAATACCCGAATTTGTCGAAGACATCATGGTGACGAAATATCAACCAACTAATCAAATACACAACTATCGCTGAAAGGAAGAAAGCAATCACAACAAGAGCGGACCCTACTCCGTAACAACTCAAAGAGCAAATACCATCAACTGGGAACACACATCAGCCGACACGATAGGCGCAACAATAATCATCTACCAAACAAGGGTATGAGTAAACAGATTGAAACCACCAAATTCAGTCAAATATAGCAAGAATAGTCTAAAAATGCATGGATCAATTTTCAGATCTAATAGCAGTGAGATAACCAGCAAACCAACAATGAGGGTTGGAGATAACCAGCGAACAAAGAGCCAACAAACACAAAGTTGAATAACAGTACCTTCAGGAAACAACTACAGTGGAGAAACACAACCTGTGGTCGAAGCATGTGTTGTCAAGCTTCGTAGTGATAGAAAACATGGATCCACGGACTGCAACAATGACTGGAAATAACCAGTGAACAAGTGATAGATTTGGAGATCAAAGAGAGAGAAAGACAGGATTTGGAACTCAGATCGCCATCTAGAGATCAGAGAACGAGTGAGAGGCAATCTAGAGAGCGAAAAGCAACAGCCCCACAGATTGCCACGCCGCCGGCGAGATCAGCGGCGGCAATGGCAACCGGTAGCGGGGCGGCGTCGACCGGAGACGGCAGTGGTGGTAGCAGGTCAGTTCGGTTTTAAGGTTTGGGTACGCTTTGATGCCATGTAGTTTGAGAGGGAAAAAAGTGTATAGGGTTTTGTTACTTAACCCTAACACTGATTAATATTATTTATATTATGAAACTACATATTACATTACATGATTAACCAATACGGGATACTAATACTCTAACAAAAAGGAATTACTTGCATTATTGATAGTATTTTAGCAGAGCTGCTTGAAATGTAAAAAGGTATGATCTAGGCTTAAATACTAGAGTGTCCTCGCAATGAATCAATTTTATACTAGGTTCTTTAGTTAGAGACAGGTCATTTAAAGCGAGATCGACTTAGTTAAGTTATCCTAGTAAAAGGAAATGCTGCGGCCTCTTATCTTGAGAATTGCATGTAAATATAGTCTCTAACCCCATGCTCCCATCCATAGGGTCAGTTTTAACTTTCTTGAGAGAGGCTGTTAACTTGATGGCATTTTCTTTCTGCTAAAGATATGGTTTTACCTTGGAGTTCTTGTGCAAGTAGTCTATGCAGTGTGAAGCGTTGTCAGCTGTATTGGTATTGTCACATTGCTTTGCTACATGTTGGCTTCTTGTGACCTTCGAATTTAACTCCTAGTTGTAAGTGGCCTTAGAAAAAGAAGCTCTCGAAGAGTATATCAGAGGTGATTCTTCTCACACTACGTATTCAGTTGCACTATAAATTTGAGAGCGATAATAAGTTGTAAATGTAAGTCAGCATTGAGCCTAGTAGTAAGGTTTCATTTACCCTAGTGTTTCATGGCTATTCTGAATATCATTAATTTCCAAAATAAGGTTAGTAATGCTCCTTTGAGCTGAAAAGTATTCCAAATTGCTTTTCTATGCGCAGGATGATGAGCTTTTTCAAAAGGATGCATCGGGTAAGGGCATAGCAGACTTTAAATCGAATGAAATTCAACGGTTTGAACTTCTAAGGAAGGATCTTATAGAACTTGAGAAAAGAGTCCAAAGAAATGCTGATCGATCTGAAAATGAAGAGGTATCGCTCCCTACTTTTATAAATAAATATGCAAAGGTATCTCTTAACTATTATGATGTTGCTCTATTTAATAAATTGTCGTGGTTTTACATCTCATACCGTAGGTTCTGATCTCATTTATTGCTTTCTCGTTCTTTACCTAGCACTCTTTTTTGTGGTTTCAATGTGACTGATGCTGATGAGAACAATGGAGTTCCTAAATTGTCAATGGATACAAAAATTGTAGTACTTTCATAATGTCTCTTTTGGGTAAATTATATATATACATCCTTGTAATTTGGGAATAGTGTTAAACTGTCAATTTGGTCCTTTTAACTTCCATTTGGACAATTTATTACCTAAATGTTTCTCATGCTGCGCTTGTCAATTTATTCAATCGGTCAGACACCAACAGAAAATGTCTTTTGACAAGAATATGAAATTATATTGTAGTTAGTCTGACTATTTTACACTGTTGTTTAAAACCCAAGTTTTATAACACTGGTGTTGGCACCCACATAACGTTGACGGATACAATAAAAATAGAAAAATGCAAGTTATAAGAATTTTCCAAAAAAGGCACAAAAAGACAATCTAGGAACTAACGGCTGTAGATCTTCATTTTTAAGTTTCTTTCTTGCCTTTGATTGAGATTCTACTTGGCTTCTTGTTGGGTTACATTATTTATTTAATTCGCCTGTTTCAGGAGGAAATTAAATTGAAAGATGATACTACCAGTTATACTAATGAAGGTGCTCAATTAGCCCCTGTTCAGAAGAAAGTTGACATTATTGGGAAATCATTTGATAAGCTTAAAGAAACCAGCACGGTATGGAAATTTTTCCATTCTTCATTAGTTGTGGGAGATTTATGTTTTTCTTAGTTATATATTTATAGGTTGCCTACTTAATGTTCATATGTATTCAGCACATTGACAGGTTAAACGCCAGACCTGACGTGTTCAAGTGAGATAATATCTGTATGGTTGCCCATTTAATGTTTTGTATCTATTCATCATATTGATGGGTTATACGATACACGTGTTGCTTTCAGGCTTCCTTTTTTTTGGATGATACCTCTTTTACTTCCTCCCTCTTATTTTGTTTGCCCATTTTGTTGACTTTTTGATGTCCCAATTATTTGTCCATGTTGAAAAGTCAAAGAAAAAAAATCCCATGAGATTCTGTTTTTGTCCTTTTCCCGTGAATTCGCTTCCCTTGCCAAGTATGCAGTGGTGCAGTTGCATCTCCTCGTGCCGTTCCAGCAAACCTGAACCAGGTTTCGGAAAGGTGCATTTTTAGCAGGACCTTCCCTGGTAATTTGCACTATGAACTCTGCATCCGTCTGGTTCTCCATTTGCTGCAGCCCGTGATGGTTTGCCCTGTATAGACAGCCCACAGTTCTGCTTCCAATCTACATTGAGTTTTGTACCACTTGAAACAGGAAACAGCCATTTTAGTTAAAGTGAACGATAATGACTTAATCAAGGAATCTTGCACCCTTTGGAAGGCTTCAAAATGATCCATTGCATTCTTGACATTGGCTCTCACAATCTGTTATCAAGGAATCTTCCACCGTTTGGAAGGCTTCAAAATGATCCACAGCATTCTCGACAATGGCTCTCACAATCTGTTAAGAACTCTGTTCTTCTCTATCAAAGACCAATTTATTCCATGTCTTTCGTATTTGACTCGAAATAGGGGCACATAATACATTTCCGGGCAGCCCAGATCTGTCTCCTTCCACCTTTGGGCATGCTTTTGGGCTTCCTCCATTTTCGGACTTTTCTCTCTTTTGTTCTTTTTTTTTCTTTTGATTAGCCCTTTTTGCTTTCTATTTTAAGACTTTACTAGCTCAGAAAGTCCGTCCACATAGAAGAAATACAAGGAGAATCTCTCAGGAGATGACCGACATCATCAATACTACTTGTACCAAAAGAATATTTGGGGCTTAAGTCCAATCCTCAGTAGTTCTTTGGAGGTAAGTGGAATCTTACCATGGAGAGCTGTCCATATGATGCTGAACATGGCTTCCAAATCCACCCCCAATGATCATTAGCCTCACTGAAGTTTGTGCAGAGCTTGTACACAGCTTGAATAGAATACTAACCATTGCTGCCAAGTAGATGGGCCCAACCCCTTGGGTAGTACTGAAGGCACGGTCCAAGAGCCTTGCGGCCCATTTGTTAGCGGTCAAATTTTAGAGGATATGGTAGATATAGTAAGAAGGGGATATAATAGAATGAGAGGTTTATTATAGAAGTGAATAGTTATAAATGATTTGCTTAAGTATTTTTTTAGAAAGGAGGATATGATAGATATGAGTAGGTAGATGGCATTTTTTTTAATTAATAATGACATTTATGTAAATAGAAGGGGACATTGAAGGGAATGGTAAGATATGAATACGGCAGGAGTGGGATAATTTTATTCCACTCTAGGGGTAAAAGTCATCTGGATATCATATCCAGGGTGCAAGGAAGTAAATAAACCCCGAATATGCCAAACCCGAATAGCCATATCCGGGGTGATAGCAATGGACCATTTTATGACCTCTAACGAACATGCCCTTACATTTTATGCTCCCCCTCGAGAAGAGTGCCCTCTCCTAAGAGAGGTAGATCATGACAAACACACCAAGAACGACAACATTTCCATAATACCCTGTCACCTGGCACGATCAGATTGTGGCCAAGGTTCTAAGTAGTGTTGTGGTAGCTGAAATGGTGATGGTGGCGGTATTGGAGACGTGAATTCTCTCTAGTGTGCATAGTAGTTGGGTGAAACGGTTGTAGCATAAGAAGTGGTGGTAACCACCGATACCATTATGGGACCACATCACTAACGGTTGCGGCTCATTTTTAAAGCCATGTGATTCCATACCCAATTTGAGTTGTGTAGTGTGCCTCCCATAGCGAATCGGCAAGGTGATGGCATTGCACATCCATGACTTGCAATCTTTGAGTTTTAGAGACACGTACACCGAGTGTGAGAGGCCCGTCCGACAACTCATTCCATGGAGTGACCACCGATGGGAAGGGGTTTTAGTCATTATGTCTATGTATTCTCTCTCTCTATATCACTCATTTGTGTATTGGGAGAATTAATTAATGAAATATACTTCCACGTATATTTCATTCATTAATTCTCCAAGTACACGTATGAGTGACATCTAGGGAGTACATAAAAATAATGATTAAAATACCTTCACACACACACACACACACACACACATAAATCACACAGTCTCAACACAATGACTCTAATCTCGGTTTGAACAGTGGTTTTGGTGAAGATATCAACTAGCTAAGCTCCAATAGACACAAAAGGGTAGCCAACACACCATTCTCTATTTTTTCCTCAATGTGTTTGGTTCTCTCATGAAATATTGGGTTTGAGGCAATATGGATTGCTGCCTGATTGTTACAATCAAAGTTATTAATCTTGTACCGGTGAGCATACTAGTTTGTTACTGGCATGGTACGTATCGGTACTGGTGTATACTGACGTACCATTTCAGATTTATCGCTGAAATTAATATACCTATTTCAAATAATATATTTTAACAAAAAAATCATATTAAACATATAAAATAAAGCATCACAATTTAAAAATAAATCACCAAACATAGCAAAAGATAATTTTAGCATCAATTTATGTCTAATTATCGAAAAAAAACATTAGTTGAATTTTTTATTTTTTTAAATATAGACCGGTATGGTACGGTACCAGCCAATATTGGCCGGAACAGTCCGGAACATGCTGGAACAGTGGCCAAAACGGTACTCCGATGGTCCAGTATGGGATTTATCAGCCGGTACGGGACAAGATTAATAACTTTGGTCACAATACACATGTATAGGCAAATGGACACCAAACCCCAACTGTTCGAGTAAAGACTGCACCCATATAGCCTCACATGTAGTGTGAGTGATGGCTCTATATTCAGCTTCTGCACAAGATCTTGCAACAACCGTTTGCTTCTTGCTCATGCATGTAACAAGATTTTCACCAATGACAGTTCAGTATCCAGTCGTTAATCGTCTATTAGGTGGTGATCCTACCCAATCAGCACATGTAAAGACCTCCACACGCAGATGACCATTGGACCGATGAAACAAACTACGTCTAGGATGAGCTTTAAGGTACTTCACAATTCAAAGAGTAGCTTCTCAGTGTGGAAAATGAGGAATTGACATAAAATTGGCTCACCATACTAACAACAAACGAGACATCAGGACGAGTAATGTTGAGATAATTCAACTTGTCAACCAAGCGACGATACCGGTCTAGATGAGAAGAATCTCCCCTTGTCAACACAAAGTTTGACATTCGGATCTATAGGCGACTGCAAAGACCTCGATCCTAATAAACTAGTTTCCTTCGAAATGTCTATTACGTACTTCCTTTTCTACAAGCTAATCCTATCATTTGACCTTGCCACCTCAATACCCAAGAAGTATTGCTACTTACTCAAATTTTTGGTATGAAACCAGTGTTGTAGGAACTGCTTCAATCCATTAAATACCTTTCTAATCATCCCCAATAATGATAATGTCATCCACATATACAATCAATAGTATTTTTTCTCGATCTAAACATAGATAAAAGTCAGTGATCAGAATGTGAGCGGTGTATGCCAAATTGTAACATATCATCACTAAATTCCCAAACCAAGTCCAAGGCTATTGCTTCAAACTATAAAGAGTTTTGCGGAGCCGACATGCCGAAGAACCTTCCCTTTTAGCACAAAAACCCTAGAGGTTGTTCTATATACACTTCTTCTAATAGATTATCGTGTACGAAGACATTTTTGACATCCAACTAAAATAAGGGCCAACCCAAGGTAGCGGCAAGAGAAATAGGACGGTGCCAATCTTAGCTACAGGATAGAATCTCTCGGCATAATCGATTCCATATGTCTAGGTATATCCTTAGGTCATAAGATGAGCCATATATTGCTCAATAAATCCATCAGGATGATATTTGACAGTAAAGACTGAACGACATCCAATAGTAGACTTTCCCGGTGGAAAGAGAAACCAACGCCCAAGTGTCATTATCATGGAGTGTTGACTGCCACTCGAGTATAGATAGGATCTACTGGATAGTGTTAGGAATAGATATAGAAACAACAATCGAGCGAAAGGAGAGAGGTAAATGATCATAGAAAACATACTGAGAAAGTAGATGGGAGGTGCAAGTGTGACTACCTTTACAGAGAGCAATGGGAAGGTTGGGTGACGGTGATGGAGAAGTACATTCTGAATATCAAGACGAAGGAGACATGGTGGCAGGTGCGTGTGAGGTGGACGAACCTTTGAACTGACGAGCATACACTGACAAGGGTTTTACAGGAGATATAGCAGGGGGGAACTATAGGGAATACAATCTGAGATGGATCAATAGAATTTGTCGTGTGCAGAAAGAAAGGTAAGGACTCATTAAATGTAACTTCTGCACAGACGAAATGATGACGGAGAGATGGAGAGTAACACTTATATCCTTTTTGAGTGCGAGAGTCGAGTAAGAAAGACTGAATGACCCAGGGATCAAGTCTATCTCGCCCAAGATCAAGAGCGTGAACATAACATAGGCACTAAAAAACAAATAGCGGCAAGGAATAGAAGGGTTGATCAAGGAATTATGAGGTATTTGACCTCCGAGAATAGTGGATGCCATACAATTGATTAAGTGGCATTTTGTAAGACAAGCATCACTCCAGTAAGACTTAGGAACTTGTTTTTGAAATACCAATGCATGCACAACCTCAGATAAATGACGAAGCTTGCGTTCAACAATCCCATTTTGTTGTGGGGTCCAAGCACAAAATGACTTATGAAGAATGACCATGCATTATGAAAATATTCACTTGCATTATCAGAACGAAACACAAAAATACAATTATCAAACAAAGTTTTTATTTTAAAGTTAAATGAGTTAAAGATTGAAGACAACTCGGATCTCTTTTTTTATAAGATAAAAAATCAAAGAAATTGAGACCTCTCATTGGATCCGAAATAACCAAGTGAACTAATTGAAAAGGACACGCACATAACTTTCAACCCTAGGATAAAACAACACCCCATGATGTTTGCGAAACTCACAGATTTCAGAAGGCAATTCATCAATATGGCTACATGAAGGAACTAGCCGTTTGAGGTTCTGTAGGGACGGATGACCAAGACGGCAATGATGCTGATAAAGTGATAGCAATGAGCGGAGAGCTACGGATCTAGGTTACATTATTGGCAAAGTAGCACGTGTCACCACGTTAAGTACCTCTACCAATCTTCCTCCCCGTCATGAGATCCTTAAAGACAATCATGAGGGAAGAATATGACGGAGTAATTTAAAGACTTGGTAAGTTTGCTAACAGACATAAGGTTAAATGGGAAATGAGGAACATGCCATACAGAATTTAAGGTAAGGGAGGAAGTGATAGGAACAAAACCCAAACGAATGATATTAGTGGTAGAATTATCTGCTAAGGTAATGTAAGATGGTTTACCAACAAATTAATGACAAAAAAAATAGTAGATTTACCAATCATTTGGTAAGATGCGCCAGAATCAATAACCCAAGGAGAAGAATGAGAAGGTGCGATGCAAGCAACAAAGGGACTTGTCTGAGCGAGCGTAACAGTTGAGGAAGAACCCTCAGAGGGAGAGCGCATCAACATAAGGTGCTGATACTCCTCAACAAATATAGTCACTACAATGTAAGTAGAATGAGAGGCTGGCCGAATATCCTCGAAAACAGTAGCCTGACACACCTATGGGAAACCATGTATGATTGGTACCCCGACCATAGTTACCTCCCCCTAACACACAACCACCTTGACTAGAATCCTAACCAAAACTACGGCCACCTCGATCAGAATTGCCTCGACTTCTTCCTCTAGTGTTTCGTCCACTGCGGGTAAAACCACGAGAAAAATAACCACCAGAGATTGCATCAGTCAGAGCAGATCAGAGCATTCCGAGGGCAATATATTAGCGAAACCAATATCCGAAACAGACGCCTAAGAGAGGGTTGAAAACCTCATTAAGAGAAGGCAAGTCCCGAGAACCCAAAAGTTGAGAACAGGTAGAATCATATGATGGTTGCAGTCCAGATAAAAAAGGAGCCACGTGCATAGACTCTTGCTGATGATGCATAACTTGAATATGTGTTGAGATTGGCTGGCAAATATTAAGTTCCTCATAAACTCCACGAAACTTGGCATCTATATAGCATGGACACTCCTCACAGGTCCCCGTGCCTGTGTCGAACACTCGGACACACCGAAAAACGTATTGGACACTCCAAGTGGCGTTTCCAATTAATTTAATTTATTTTTAAAGGGTGAAACGCGGGGGACACGGCGAGGATACGTGGGGGACACGGCGAAGACATGTATTGGGGCACGACAGAAGTAGATTTGTTATTTTATTTTTATTTTTTTGGGAAAAATATGTTATTACATAATATATGGGTTAAAACTACAATTAAAGGTTTAAAGTCCCAAAATACCCAAAAAGATTTACGTTTCATCTCTATCTCCATCTCCATCTCCATCTCCACAACGATCTTTGTACAGTGGTATGTTTCTTGCGCCAGATATATGTTTCTTTTCTTCAATATATTTAATCAACTCAATCATAATACATTCATCCAGACATTTTTTTGATTTGTATTGATTGCATTGTTGTTTTGTTTGAGTAGTATTAATGTTCATTTATTAATCATTATATATATAGTATATATGTGTACACATATGCTATATGTTAAAAAAATTGCCGTGTCCGTATCCCCTTCTTTTTAAAAATCTCATATCCCGTGTCCGTGTCTATGTCCGTATCCGTGTCCGTGCTACATAGCTTGGCATAGTAATCCTCTAAAAACAAGTCATCAAGAGCAAATGAGAAGTAAGTCTGATGGAGATCATATGTGCAACGCATATTGTTGAAATCTAAATATATCTCATGCGGCTTGCGCCACACAAGTTTGATAGTGGGTAAGAATACCAAAGAGGCACTAAAGAGGCACAAGTTTGTTCGATAATCAAACACCAATCTGAGTGTCCTCAACCTTTCAATCGGAATATCTAGGATCAAATTTCTTAGGAGGATCATTAGTCAAGAAAGTATACTATTTTTTGCTCAGAAAATACACCTAACAGCCTTGGCCCAAGGATTATAATTTTTACCGTTTAATCGAGTGGAAGTAATAGACATCATATAAAGAGAATAAGAACAAGACGTGACAGTAGCATTTGTAGATGAAGAACTATAAGCCATGGTAGACAACCAACAATCGATAGAGCGACACGACCAACCAGCGATTAACATCAAACAATCACCATACCAACTCTTGCAACAAATAACCTCACAAAGTAGTCATACAGGCTTACACTGAAATTACGATTCACTGCTATAGATCCAAATGTAGAAATTGAACCATAAAGTAAACCAGACTTCTAGGAATCGAACACGAGCTCAATGAAGCTGTTGAAATCAAAGCAGGCAAACAGCACGAGTTGGATCAAGCAACCATCGTGAGGTATGGGGTGACGACGATGATTAGGATTAGATACAAGATCGAAAGGGGTCTGGGTTGATGTAGACACAAGGTTTTTGGGTTGACAATCAAAGTTTCAACTAGGTTTATGATTTTGAGACCTAGAATTAGGGTTTCGATCTAGGTTGGGGTTTGAGATCTGGGATTAGGTGCATGAATCAAACAGTGTGTGGGTTAGGGTTTTCAAATAATAATGGCTAGATTTACGAACTAGTAGCCAGGAGTTGAGAGTTTTTGAACTAGTAGCAGATGATGATCGATGACGGCGATGGTGCCAATGCCGGCAGTCAACAGTGACAATAGTGTCCACGGCTAGTGTTTGGGATTAGGGTTAAGCTCTGATACCATGTTAACAGAGATTAGGGAAAGTACATAGACATAATGACTAAAGCACCCTGTGCAAATTAGTGTAACTGGAAGAACTCCTACAACCCCCACACCAAACCCCCCCCGGGTCCGTGGTGGCTTCGGCTTGCATCTTGTTCACCATCAACGGTTTTGTGTTCACCTTCTCATTTATCTACACCTAGAAATCAAAACTATCATTGAATTTAGAAAATAGTTTTGGGCAAGGTTCAAAACAACACCTACTCTTGGTTCCGTCTTTCCTATTGGGTAGGTTCTTAACCGAATCCTTCCATTCACTTCCAAAACCCTAAAAATCCTCACTTATCTTGCGTCGCCCAGCCCTCCGTGGTAAATTTTGTGATTAAGACAATGTAAATGTGACTCTTGATGACCTCAGAAGCTAAAAAGTATAAAGCACTGAGGATGTTGCTAGGGCTGCTGTTTTCTGAAAATGGAAGACATGCAATACATATCACTTGTTGCATCTCAAGGTAAACTGTTGGATCCGTGAGACGTAATGTTTCGGATAACAAATGGCATGATACACAAATTGAAATACTGTTTTGTGTCTCACAATACGCTTCACAGCGTGAGATTATTTTGTCTTGCAATTCTATTGAGTTGCTGGGAAGCTAAGTATGGCCTACAAAGCACAATGACGACGGCTGAAAGCAAAGACAATGGCCAACAAGAAGACCCCAGCAAAGACAATCAAATTTTGGCAATTCTCAGTCGCGATTGCAGTGAAATGTTGCCATTGTATGGTGGTGGGAGTTTTCGCTGGGTGCTAGCGGTAGGAGTTGTTGCATGCTCGCCAAGGGCAGTGGTCTGGTAATGTGTGTTGCAAGCGATAACTATGATGGGAACTGACTGGAGAGAGAGAGAGATCCCTTTTGTAAATTATGATGATTAAAACAGGTAGTCATTATCTGAAAAGAACATATGATATCACTCTACTTTGCAAAAGTGATAACAAAATTCAGAAAATTGATTAAAAATGGTAATTATAATCCCAGTTTTCTGTAATTGAGAAAAAAATATATATGATCTCATTTCAACTTATGTTAACTTTGTTAACGTAAGTGTTACAAATCCTGGTGCGATGTACAAAATGAGAAAAACAATGTACAGTATGCATTTTGATTTTGACTACATTGGCTATGGCCGAAAAAGGGAGCCAGGGCAATTTGTCTTGGAATCGCTGATTGGGCTTGGCCTCTGGTTTTTTAGATCTGGCCTGGCCTTGTCATTGTGGACTTTTGTAGCAACATTTGGATATTGTTTCTCTTTCTGTTGCAACTAATTAATTTTGGAACACGAGATAAAGAAGGTAAAGGAAAAAGAGAAGAAAATATGGTGCACGCGTTACTCAAACTGCACACATGCAGAATCATGCTGAACATTGTTAATTGTTGTTATCTTTATCCTTGGTTTTTGTTTTTGTTTTGCTTTTGTTCTACATGATGGCGAATGTGAACCAGTTTTTCTTTAATGCTTTTTGCTTGCATGGAATTAACATCGGGAAGTAATTTAACTACTCATGAAAGAAATGTCAGCATGTTGAAAAAATGGTTTGCAATTAAAAACATTGAATTGATGATCATCTTGTTATTTGTAAACAGGATGTTTGGCAAGGGACACAGCTTCTGGCCATTGATGTTGCTGCAGCTTTGGGATTGCTTAGAAGGGTCCTATCAGGGGAGGAATTGACAAATAAAGAAAAGAAAGTTCTCCAAAGGACGTTAACTGATTTGGCATCTGTAGTTCCTATTGGCTTCCTCATGCTCCTTCCCGTGAGTTCTAATAATCTTGTAACTGCATTATTATATGGGGTGCACTTTTTGTACGTGATCTATTATGTGCATTATTATGTCATTTTCCACCTGTCACAGAACCTTTCTGCAGTTAGTAAGAGCTTTTACTGTCATAGCACTTGTTTTTCAAATGCTCTAGTCTCTCCTTATTTTACTGTAAATCATGAAAGAATTGACTCATAACCTGCCTTCGCCACGACAAATTTGGATTGCGAACGTTTGCGTGTTTGATGTGGGAAATGTTCAGATAGACAAGAATTCTCTTGACTAATAGGGTTGTGTGTGCACCAGACGATTCCCTTCTCTTTATCGTTATCAATGAAGGGACTGCAAATTAAGCAACTACGGCTTGCTTCTCTAAACCAGAAATTAGATTGGGCTCACAAGTCAGCAGGGTTGGAACCAGGATTCTTGGACATTGAGGTCAAATACCTAGAGTCTCGTTTGGCAATGTTAAAAGCACAAGATTGTAGTGTTAGTGGGGGTTTACCAGACAATTTTCTTATATCTACAGGGTCGAATGTACGAAAAATTAATAACAATGAGACCTATTTCTGTAAGAGATTTTCCTAACTCAGTGGGGTCACTTGACCCCACAGCCGTAGCGTCTGCCCTTGCATGCCAGTGGCTCTTTTTTTTGGGCATGGCTAGGATTGAATATTACATAAAAGTAATGTGACCCATCCTACTTTTTCATGTGGACGTAAATCAGAATTTTGCCCAACTAGATATGTTGCTCTTACATGTATCTTACCCCCTTTTTTTTCCACTCTGATTGGTTGACTAACTAATTACAATCTCTGAGCAATTTGAAATGTGCAACAGGTTACTGCAGTTGGGCATGCAGCAATGTTGGCAGCGATCCAAAGATACGTACCATCGCTGGTTTGTATCTCTGGTCCCGAGTTATTATTAGTATCTAAGCGGACGTCTACCCTGATTGTTAAGGTACTTCTTTTTCTTCTTGTAGATACCCTCCGCATATGGGCCAGAAAGGTTATATCTCTTGAGGCAGCTTGAGAAGTTGAAAGAATTGGAAACAACTGAGGTGAACCCCCATGAAGATGCTGAGGAATTACCCTGAATGCAAGTGCCTCAACTACCATTAATCCTCATTCTTGAACTAAGTTCTTCAATACAAGGTAACCATTGGTTTTCAATTTATTTGGTTCACAATTGGTTTGGATCATGTACCTCCAGAGGGATTTTTCTAGAGAAGGGGGAATGACGGCGGGAAATCAAGTACTTAAGTTTTGATTCTTCACTTGATTTTTTTTTTCTTTCCTATTCTCTTTCCCTCCAGAAAACCTTTGCATATCCAATATCCAAACACCGTAGGTAAACAATCTTAGTTTGTTGTATGTGTCTGTAACTCCAGGAAGGCACCATTGGCTGCAGTCTTGTGGGGCACGAACTGGAGTGTATGGCTCGCGATGGCTTCGTGGGTGTGACCGTTTCTCCTAAACTGTCTGATATGTAAAAATCAAGAGCTGAGCTTCCATTCTTTTATATGGCTCCCGGTGTTATAGGTACAGATGAACGGATTACTTGGCGGCTGAACTTCCATTCTTTTGTAGTCCTTATTCTGTGTAGTTACTAGGTTCACTATCTCCCTCGGCATTCCCTTGTTCTGTGTTGGGTGATATACTAGCCTTCAATGTGTATTTGCTACATGAGTGAAGAATGATATGGTATCGCCCTTAAAATATCGTTTGCCTAGATTTTCAGTTGGGATTTGGATAGAATAAACAGATTGGTTTACATAAAAATGCCGCCCACACCCATGGGGAGTGTATGAAGCAAATTTTTGGTCGTCTGTGTTTTTTTTTTTTTGTTTTTTGTTTTTTTTTGAGTAAATATAAGAACATTTAGTTTAGGCATCCGGCTGAATGCTGCATTTTACAATGTGCTGATTCAAGGCACCATACTGTGAGGTGGCCTGATTGTGTTTATGTGCATCACATATCACAATTTTTAAAAATTTAGCCATTCTAATTTCTAAGGTTAGTACGTGACTATTATCGTTGCGCAAATAAACTTTAATATTCTATGCTGAACTTTTATATATTTTTGATTAATTAGTTATATTTTCTATTCAATAAAACAGAGTAAAGATTTTATCTTTTTGTATAGTTAATTATAGCTACAACATTTCGTGATAATACATCAAGAAAGGTCAATATAATTTAATATGTTGTTTTGAGAGCATTTCAAGTTGTTTACATTCAAAAGTAACAATCTCACGGTTGATCTTAAGAGAGAAACTACGTATTGATTGCAATATATATATATATATATATATATATATATATGTATGTATATGTATGTATATATATGTATGTATATGTATGTATATATATGTATGTATGTATAAAACTGACCTTTCCCATTACTTTTCAACATTTCCTTTAATCATGCCCATTTTATAATTAGCTTAGGCTTTGAATTATCTTGTCTTTTTCGTTCGATATTTAATAACTCTTTTGCATTTCATTTTATATCATATTTGTTGGTGTTTAAGAATGAAATAAATAAATAAATAAATCTCCTAAGAAGCTGAATGGCAAAATAGGCACATCGCTCTTCTTATTGGTTGGTTGATCATGAATAACAAATTGCGTTGGATCATAATTTATATCTCCAAAGTAGATATCAAAACCTCTCAAATTGAGTTCTATATTGATTCTTTGGAGATAATTTTCTTCAAATTTGACACACATTTAATATGACACGAGTTTCTATCTTCATTTTTTACTTTTTTTTTTTTTTTGGAATAACGAAAATAACTTTCATATTTTCACTTCAATTGTTATAGGACTAGTATTATATAAATATATTATGAGATCTCCATATTAAGCATCATGAAAAGTATATTCTATTCCAATTTAACATTTAATGATTTTCAACTTTAAAGAAAAAATTAGATATCTTTTGTGTTCTGTTTAGAAATAGAGATGAGTTTAGAGATTTGAATTACTGAATATTAATATTTTTGAGAAATTTTATATAACTTATTTCGTCAAAGTAATCAAATTACTTATCTCACTTCGTATATGAAGATTATGTTAAAATTATGAACAAATATATAGTCTAATTCACTTACCTAATATTTGTCAGCGTGTCACAACAAAGTAACTTTCTACTCGTGTTTTTCAGGCGAAAGATGTTATAAGGTGATAGACTAGGGGTGTGGGTATAAATATATATATACATATATATATATATATATAAATATATATATATGTGTGTGTGTGTGTGTGTGTGTGTGTGAAAAGGCTATATGCATCACCGTTCCCCGTCGCAGAACGCCGCCGTTCCCCATCGCAGATCGCTGCTGTTCTCGCCCCATCCTCCCGTCGCCCCCGTGCAAGTCGCCGGCCCTCGCCGCCAGTGGCCCGCACGTCGCCTCCCGCAGATCGTAGCCCGTCGGTGAGTCTTCGGATGATTTGGCTTTTTGGGTTCTCTAGATGAGTTTGGTTACTGGTTTTAGCCTCTCCATGAGGTCCAGCATTTAGCCTCGCACAAATCACATTCTTATCCGTCCAAAGATCTATAAAAAAAAGAGAAGAATCACATTGTTCAAAACTGCTGAAATAAAAATTCGATGTCCAAAAACTCCGATGATGCCACAAGAAAGGAAAAAAAAATGTAAATATTGTGGACAAACAGCAGGTTTCATTTTGCGACTTCACTTTAGGCCTCAAATAAATTTAGGCCACTCTTGGTTGCGTATTTCAACTGAACAGAAACAACAGTCAAAGCCCAAAATAGAGCAGTAGGGTATTTGTAATTGATGGTTACTGGAGTTTTACAATAACAATTTTGGATGGGCAATGTCAGCCCAAAGGAAAATAATTGCAATTCTCCCTTCCGTTTTTTCTCTCTTTCTTTTCCTTTATTTTTTCCTAGATACCAACCTTTCTCTCGAAGCATCCCAGAACAAACTGATTTATTTGTTTGATTCCTTTAAAGATTTAGCCTCTTTGAATATATCTTACTCCTTGCTCTAAGTATGCTGCCAGTATTGCTAGACGATGAC
>JABCMJ010011919.1:0-14038 GCA_014822125.1 Arbutus unedo | reverse complement strand
GGTAACACTGTATTTATTTTGTATTTCGATTCTTGTATTGTATTGTAGTTTCAATTATATATTTATTGATTCTGTTCTTAATAAAAAATAGATGTATGTTTTCTGAATTCTCGATGGTCGCATTATATTTTTCTTAAAAAAAATTATTATTTTTGGAATGAAATGGAAATGACACCTGCAGCCACCTCAAGACCTGACTTTTTTAGAAGATTGTTTAACTTTATTACAAGTCTAACGAAATAAATAAACAAAATAATCCATACCATTGCTCACAAATCTTTGCATTAACTGCTAATCAAAAAATTAATTCGTCCCGTGGTCAATATCTAAAACTTAAAAGTTTACTCCCTTTATTGAGATTTTATTTCGATTTAAATAAGCTAAAAGTGATGGTGTCAATCGATGAATTAAGTTACCCATAAAGCCCTTCATAGTGGTTAACGATTGACTTTCTGTTATTCAAAACAAACGAAAATTAATGATTGGACTTGAATTAGAATAGAAACGTAAATATAAAATCAAAATTGAGTCAATTGAAAAGATATGGACCAAAGTGAAATTAAGGTCAAAGTAGAGAAACTATTTTAGTAATTTATCCTTGTTTTTTTTTTACAAACTCATAAGAGTTTTTCCTTAATAGATAGGTTATGATGTATATGTGCATTTTATTAGATAAATTAAAATAAATATAGGAGACAAAAAGATAACAGTATTCATTAAGCAAAAAATATTTTTCTTTATAAATCTAAATAGTGGTTACTAAAATATAAGATGCGTACGTTATTTTATAAAGTTGACTAATATAATCTATGTTTAATTTGATTTCAATAATTAACATTCGAATAAAAAAAATTCAAACATTAAAAAATAGTTTGAAAAGTTAAAATAATATTATCTAATAACATTATAGTAGCATTTAGCTAATAATATTATCAGGTAAAATATTATTAGACAACATTACCTGCTATTATTATCAAATAATGTTATCTGACAGTAATGTTATCAGATAATATGATCTGATAATATAACATTATTAGATAACATCATTGAAAAATACCATAAGCTAACATTATCTAATAAAATTCTATTATCAAAATTTGTAACATTATTTGATAATCTTATCTCAAAATGTTACCATAAATGTTGCAACAGATAAAATTATTTGATAGGATTATTAGATAATATTTTTATATAATTTTCTCTGATAATGTTATCTGATAACATTTATCTGACAGCATTATAGTAACATTGTCTGATAACATTATCATATAATGTTATCTATGGCCTAAGCAGATAACATTGTCTTATAATGTTGTTTGATCGGATAACATTAACATTATCTGATAATGTTATCTGCATATGTTACAATAGTATTATTAGATAATGTAAACATTAACAGATAATATTATCTGATAATGTTGACAAAATAACAAAGGGAAATAAAGAGAGCAACAAAGAGACAAATACCGAAAAAATCTAATCTATCCATGTTTGATTAGAAAACAATCTGTTACAATTCTCTTTTGCCCGTAGTATTTTTTCACTCTACTTTTCCCGTTTCATTAGAAAATATCTAATCTATTTAGCGTATATCTAAATTATTTTCTTTTATCTTTAATTATTTTTTTGCATTTATTATTTTTTCATCAATTTTTTTTATAGTTTGTTGATTTGGCTTGATGAAAGAAATTTAAAAGTATAAATTCATATAAAAAAGTTAATTTTTTTTTACTAAAGATGAAAAATAAGTCAAAAAGACTCTGTTTTGGCTTATTTTTTTATTTTTTTGAAAATTTTTAATTTTTAAACATAATTTTATAATTTTTTTTATCGAGTTGAACTATTATACCACAAAAAATTAATGTAAGAATAAAAAATGCAATTTTTTTTTGAATAATAACAAAAAAAAAAAACAGTGGACAATCTATTTCATTCCTGAATCTTCTAGTTTAGAGAGGAGGGGGGGAAGAGAGAGAGAGTTGAAAGTTGAGTTCAGGAGGGAGAAGTAAAGTTTGGGTGCAGTTGTGGTTCGAGTAAGAGCATAGAAAATTAAGAATGCGAGGACAAAAAAAATAACCAAAAAATTAATGGATCCTAACTCAAAAAGTAAATTAGCCGAGACTAATTCGCCCAACTTTTATTCTTTTTACTAATTATCCTCAGAAAAAGATCAGTGCAATTTACCCAAAGTAGAAAATTTTAAATGTTCATTTGTTAACCAAAAATGTATTCCCCCTTGTTGCTGAATATACAGGTGGCATGTGTAAGATAAATATTCCTAATATAAACAACCAGAAAGTTTTAAATTCGTGATATTGTTACTCTCCGTATCTTTTTTTTAGTAATTATTGTGTGTTGATAATAAATAGCATCTTCTATTCCAAGTTGATGCATATTTTTAATACATATTTTTTTCTTGAAAAACGCATATTATAATGACATTGATTCTTTAGTTATGATAATGCCTTTTTCCCCCCTCCTTTTGGTGGTGTCACTTTAGTTAATTACGTTTATAATTGGAAAAGAATTATGTGTCGACATTAGCAATAAGTAGATTGGTAGCTAGTTGCCGCCCTATTCTAGATGTTATTGGTGCCCTCAGATGGGGATCTCTTTATGGTTTTAACATGAATATATAGATGCTCAACTTAGTGGAAAGAACAAAAGTTTACTAAACAATATCTATCATGTTTAGTATAGCGTTCCCTCAAAAGTAGAACAAGTTCACATTTTGATTGCTACAAAAATATTGAAATGAAAAATACAACCTTGTACATATAGAGTTTAGTTCAAAACTACCATGAGCTATGAGGCTCAATAAGCTAATCTTACCTTTAGTCCCATTTGCAAACTTTCATGCACTTTGCAAAATCTTTAGTAAAGGCAAGCCTTCACTTCCTTGTTGGGGCAATGATCTCCCAACCGAGATAGAAAGAATGAGGCACTGATCTCGCGCTCCGGTTCGAAATAAGGGTAACGGTTCTAGACTTAGGTCTAAAATCTCAAAGGCATTAGTCTATTGGCCCTGTAGAAAGGGAGACATTGGTCTATCAGCCAAGCCTATATAATGGACGGTAGTCCTAGCAAGGCATTGAGACAATGGTCTTAGATGATAGTCTGAAGCATCGTCAATGAACCAACAATTCAAATAATGGCTCAACACCTTGGATGTATGTTCTTGGCAAAGAGGTCGAGAGTGAACGATGGTTCAAAATAGTTTTGGGCAATGGTGCAAGGCAAAACCCTAAAACATCAGTGGCAATGGCCAAGGGTAGAGAGAGTTTTATGAGTATAGAAATTTTACTCTGCATATTGAGTTTGTTTCACAAAGAATTGTATAAGTGCACAAGTCACTTTACAAGGCAAAACAAGCATAGAAGTAATAAAAAGAAACTAAGGGTAAGCAACAGGTCCTGACACCAGAATTATGCAAGGCATCAAGGCCATATTCATTGAAACATAAGTAAAAGGTATATGCTCAAAGTCTAGCACACAGATAGTCCATCATGACCAAAGACACAACACTTAGATTTCAAATAAACCATTTGACCGAATTCAAAGGTATATTAGGAAACAAAAGTTAGACCCATCTACCATGGCTTAAACAACACAAGACTTTTATAGTACCAACAAAGCAAGACCTATGTGGCCACAATCACAAAAATTGCAAAGTTGAAAGAAATAGATAGACAACAATAGAAACTTTAAAGTATCGTCAATAAAAGGAAAAATAGAAAACAAAAACAAGATTTTAGGGGCCAACATTGGTCCCGGTAGTAGTATCAACCGCATTCTCCCCTACGCCTTCCACAGTAGGAGGATTTTGTACAATAGTTTCTTTGTATTGGGCCTCAAAAGTGTCATCAACATTTATGGTTTGAACAGATGGGGCTGTTCTAGTCTTAGATTCAACCACCTCAAATCTGATGGACTCGGCGATGTTGGAGTAAAGGGCAGAGTCCGTAGGAGTCCTACCGGCTCCTAGAGGAATCTTCCACCCGAACACAAACCATTCTTCTTGAATGTTGGGGAGCTAAAATATTTTAAAGTCGTCGGCTACATCAACAATGACTTGCGCTCGGGCTATGTTGCAGTCCTCCTTCAGTTGAGCAATTAGAGCCTCAGTACGGCTTTTATCTTTGACAAATCCCTCTCCACCTCAGCAACCTTGTTCTCGGCATCCATAGCCCTCTTTATATTGGACGTGATGGCTTATTTGGTGTCATCAACTTCTCTTCTCCTCTTTATGATATTAGCTTGGTTGATGCGTTTGACTTCATTCTTCTCCAAATTTGGTGTAGAACCATTGAAGCCCTTTGCATAGCCTAACAAGTAAGAACATTTTGTTAGAAGCTAATTGCAAAGGCAAACTCCATTAAAGAAAACATAGCCAAGGAGAACTTGTTGCGAAATTGTGTGCAAGCATCGCTTCCACCAGCGAGGTGTCATCCACCAACTCTAGGGCCTCCATGTCTTTTGGTAGGAGGGCGGCTTCAGCGATAACTTGGGCAACCTTAGGGGATTGGATGGAGTCCACAATAGTAACAAGACAGACTGCGGCGAGAGTGATCCGGGGATTCCATACCGCCACCTCCCTAGGTATGGTGGTTCTTCTAGGAGTATCTCCATTCTTCTTTTTTGGTGCTTTCTTGGGAGGGGTTAGATCGTCTTCAAGGTTGACCAGAGGGGTGGAACTAGGCATAAGAATTGTAGGAGGGACCTGGATCTCGGCTGGAGTTGGTGTTTGCTTTCATGATTTTCTCTTGTTCCAAAGTTACAATCAATCTCTTATTGTTGGTATTTCTCTATTTTGCCCTATGATGGCTTCCTTTATTTTGGCTTCGTCCTCATAGTCCCACTAATCATGAGGGGAGGAGACAGCAGGAAAATCTGTAGATCGAGGGGATTGGTTTGGAGTGTCAAAGGATGAGAAAGCTTTAGCGGTTGGGGCAAAAGGACCGGCACCAGTTTTAGTACCTGTGACCAGGGCCAGCCCTGAACATTTTGGGGCCCTAGGCGATAGTGTAATACTGGGCTCCTCTATATTTTGGTACACAAACATATAATGGATCTTATTAAATTTTTTTTCTCCAAAATATATTAAGTAATGTCGAATTTGTTATATCTTGATTTATTTTGTCATTTAATTTTTTTTACCATTGTTAATGGTTTTTTTTTAGTTTTCAATTAAAATAGTTGACTGTTTTGATTAATTTTAAAAGTGCTAAACCAATTTGATCAAGTAGTTAGTAATAACTTAAAAATCAAATACAAAAAAAACTACTATCATAAGTTTTTTTGAATTACTTTTTGTCACTAGTCAATTTTTTTCTCATTTATTAGTTTTGTGTCTTATTTTTTGAGATCGGTTCATTTCTACAAAAGGAAATTGGAAAAAAAAAATTATCATGAAAAGTTAAAAAGAAAAATTGCTTAAATAGAAAATAATTTTAAATAGATATTTTTAGGTTATTTTTGTCTTTTTTTAAAATTCTAAAAAGTTGGTTCGTATTTTTTACTTTTCTAACACCTTTTAGCGAGATGAACCAACAATTTATAAAAATTTGACGTAGAACAAATAAATACAAATTTTTTCGAATGAAGACAAAAATTATCCAATTAGAACATTAACTAAACTAAATCGAGTTTAAGCAAAAATATAAAAATATAAACTTAAAATGAGGAGGGAAAATGAATATGTTGATATTGTTTCCAAAAGCAGGCCTATAAATATATGTAGTTTCCAAAAGCAGCGCAACATCTAAAAAAAAACGTTCATGAGTTTCAAACTCTGACATGGTGTAAGAATCTTGCAATCTTCCACCACTAAGCCAAGATTCCAGTACTACAAAATATGCGGGGTCCTTATATGTTTATCACTTTATTCTGAATGGGGCCTTATTTTGGACCAAAAAACTGGGGGCTGTAGGCAGTGGCCTAGTAGACCTATGCCTAGGGCTGGCGCTAACTATGACTCTATCGGGCTCTCTCAGAACGGGAAGAGGAACTCCTTCTGGTACTGAACCTTTGGCTTGATTGTCACCAACGATAGTGTAGGGGGGTCTTTGATGTAACCTCTATAACTTATGGTGTAATAAAAGAGAACCTCTGGCGCACAAGTTAGGATGTGTCCAAGGAAGCCTTTGTATTTGAGAACGTTTTGCAAATCGTCTTGTTTTGTGGATGCAAGGTGTCGGCCAGTGTTGTAGTTGTCAATTGACAAAACAAAAATAAATCAAGTCTTAGAATAGCCAAGGAGGCAAGAGTGAGAAGTAAAAAATAAGAGGAATACTAACGAGTTTTTCCACATCTTTTGGTAACGCTCGGTCTATAATTTTTCGGCTCATCGGGGCTGAACTCCCAATTGCTCATGACAACCAAGAAATTGTCGTCATTGTCGCAATTGCAATCATTGAGATGTTTAACTATCCTCTCACATCTAGGTCGGTTCATGAGGTAGGACATGACGGTGTGAGATTTCACCATGTCATAGTTGTACTGAATATCCTAGAGTCTTAGGTCGGTCCCTACGATCTTATTGAGTGCAACTATGGACATCACAATTCGATAAGTGTGGATAGAGATTTGCATTGGGTGGAGTTTGTAATAGGCCAGAATCTACGAAGCAAGGGGTGAAGGGAAAATCGTGCGCCACCCTCAATGATGGCCGTCAAAAGAATGTGAATGGTATTATCATAGGACCCTTTGCGAAGGTATTAAAGTCCATCTAGTTCAACTCCAACATCATCAAGGACGTTGTACCGCCGTCGAAATTCAACTATTATTGTTGAAGTTGCAAGCAGTTGCTTGTAAATCCCTATTTAAAAAAAAAAATTGGAACAAAGGCGAGCAAAGATGAAAAAAGAGATTGAATACAGAGGGAAACTTAAAGAGATGAGAAAAAGATATTGGGTCAAATGTTGAGAGAATTGAAGGACTCAAGGTCTAGGAGACGCAGGAACAATAAGAATGAAATGAAAGAAGATGAATAGTGAACGAAAGGTAAAAGAGGTAAAAGTAAAAAGTGAATTTCCTTTTTAAAAATGGACATTTACATCGTTTGAAGTTGACATGCGTGGGAGGTGCGTCGGTTTCTGAAAAAGCTGCAAAGGATGCCAGTCATATTAAATGCAACGGTACAGATTTCAAGTGATGGTTTGGGATATTTATCTAAGAAGAAAATATCTGTTCGATTGGATTCAGATAGTGTTGCCTATTTCGTTAACTCAGGAAGGAACAAACAAAACTAGGAACAATTGAAAGAGGTAAAATTTCAATAAGATTTGTTGAGTTTTTTCTCAATTAGTTATTAGAGCTCAGCAATAAGTTGCTTTTATGCATCTACATGTTGACGAGACCATTATGGGTATAACCTGCCTGAGAAAAACGGTTCATAGATTAGTCGACCTGAAAAATGCAGTTAACATACTTGTGGTAAAGGTAAGACATAATTTCGGTTATCTCGAGAATGGTACGAGGAGTACAAAATCAATTCAACTTAGAATAAGAAATTTAAGATTGAATAAAACTCTAATAGTAGAAGATAAGTCTCTTGAGAGTCCAAAATCGAATTTATATCGTTAATGGTAGATTAGAAGCCATTTATACTTTGTTTTTAATGAGGAATTAGACACTATAGATAACTCAAATTGATTAGTTAAAAAGTCTATAAATAAAGGTACACACCTATAATAGAAGGTACGTTGTAAATTACAATTGAGAATTTTTTGTGATTATTGTTCTGACTTAACAATCGAAGTGTTTTTTCACCACAGAGACGAAGAGTGTCTTGGAGATGACAGGTGATAAAAGTAAAAAATAGTTTATATCTTGTCATGATTGAGGTATTAACTTTTTAGTTTATTAGAAATATCACTCGCCTATACTAAACTAATGGGTGGAGTTAACAGCATCTCCACCAGTTTCTTTATTTTTTGGACCAAATTAAAAAGAAATTTTTTCTTTTGTAATTTAGGAAGCTGAGTTATTGTAGCAATAATAAAATAGAGAACAGATTATAAGAGGTTTATGTATAGACTTTTTAAAAGAATTCTCCTTAAAATAGGTAAATGAGAAAATTAGAGGAGATTGGTGTGGATGCTTTCAGTAAAATTATAAATACAAATCTCAAAAAGGAAAAGGCCATTTCTCATTTCGTGAGAGCATAGTATCTAAGTATAATCCATATCTGAGGAGGTATTAGTACAATTTACGCCCAAAAAACCAGGTACATTGTACATGGTAAAGTAAAAAATAGGAAAAGGGTAAAAAGAAGGTGATGATTCTCGAAGACAATAATAGGGGAGACAATAGTACAACGCCACCCTTTGTTAAAATTAAAGGGCGACAAAACAAAAAAAAAAAAAATGCAGATCTCGTGTATATCACATTTGTGTGGCAATGGATAGTCCAAAATGGGAATTTTAACCCGCTTTTTTTTTTCCTTTCACTTTGCCGTTTTATAATCCCCACGCGCTCAGGAATGAGCGTGTTGAGTCCCCAATGACCAAATACAGGTAACGGATCTCATCAAATTTCACGTGGCTCTCACCGTATCACGACAACTTCACCATTCCCTATCCCCTATCCCACATCTTTCTGTACCTTAACTCCACTCTCTCTCTCTCTCTCTCTCTCTCATAGTCTAGAGCGAGAAACAACGACATTGCCCTTACCATTTCAATGGCCGGAAACTTCTCCACCACCGTTAACGACCTCCCCGACGTGATCCTGTCCAACATAATTTCCGCCGTGTCCGACACACGCAGCCGCAACGCTGCCGCGCTGGTCAGCTGGAGATGGATGCTCCTCGAGCGATCCACCCGCTCCTCCCTGGTTCTCCGCGGCAACGTTCGCGACCTCAGCAGGGTCCCCAACTGCTTCCGCTCCGTCACTCACCTCGATCTCTCTCTCCTCTCTCCTTGGGGCCACCCCCTCCTCTCCCCCTCCTTCGATAACCCCTCCAACACCCTCCTCGCCCACCTCCTCCACCGGGCATTCCCCTCCGTCACATCCCTCACCGTTTACGCCCGGTCTCCATCAAACCTCCAACTATTATGCCCTCTCTGGCCCCACTTGAAGCAAGTCAAGCTAATCCGATGGCATCAACGCCCTCAACTACCCGCAGGCGCCGACTTCTCCCCTCTCTTCAATAACTGCCACTCGATCTCCTCTCTCGATCTCTCCTCCTTCTACTGCTGGACCGACGACGTCCCTCCCGCCCTCGCATCAAACCCTAATATCGCCCTGAACCTCACCTGCCTCAATCTCCTCAACCCTTCCTTCGCCGAAGGGTTCAAGTCGGACGATATCAAATCGATCACCTCTTCTTGCCCTAACTTGCGTCAGTTTCTCGTAGCGTGCATGTTTGATCACAGGTACATTGGATTCGTTAACGACGAGACTATGCTCTTTATCGCTTCCGATTGTCCTAAGTTGTCCGTTCTTCATCTAGTGGATACTTCCGCTTTGTTGAACCCAAGAGGCGATCCGAACGATGAAGGCTTCACTGCGGAAGACGCAAGGATTGGTACTGAGAGCTTGATCTACATGTTTTCTGGTTTGCCGTTGTTAGAAGAGTTGGTTCTAGATGTCTGTAGGAATGTCAGAGAGAGTGGAACGGCGCTGGAGCAGCTGAATTCAAGGTGTCCGAAACTGAAATCCCTCAAATTAGGTCAGTTTCATGGTCTTTGTAGGGCGAATGAGCCGAGCCTTGATTCAAGGCTCGATGGGATTGCCCTCTGTCCAAGGCTGGAGGCTTTGTCGATCAAGAGCTCGGCGGATTTGACGGATTTGGGGTTGATAGGTATTGCTAGAGGGTGTTCGAGGTTGGTTAAGTTTGAAATTCAGGGGTGTAGGAAGATCACAGTGAGGGGAATGAGGACGATGGTATGTTTGCTAAGAAAGACTTTGGTTGAGGTAAAGATCTCCTGTTGCAAGAACCTAGGTGCTTTATCATCGTTGAAGGCATTGGAGCCAATTCAGAACCGGATCCAACGTCTTCATATTGATTGCGTTTGGGATAGTGTGGAACAGTTTGAGGCTCAAGAGGGGGTGGAGTACAACTTTGATCTCAACAAGTCGGAAGAGGAGGAAGAAGTGATGATGATGAATCAGCAGTCGCTGGGATTTAGTTTCACTGACTTTTTCGATGGTAGAGACACTACTGATGGTGAGGGTAAGGGAAAAGCAAAGAAATGCAAGTACTCTTATGACCTCAATTCTTCTTTAATGGAAGGAGATGAAAATGAAAATGAAAATGGCAATGGTTTTTGTGGCAGGACTTGGGAAAAACTCAGGTTCCTTTCACTGTGGATCGGTGTTGGTGAGCTTTTGAGCCCGTTAGTGATTTCGGGTCTTGAAGACTGTCCCAATTTGGAGGAGGTGAGAATAAAGGTTGAAGGAGATTGTAGGGAGTGGTCGAAGCCGTCAGAGCTGGCGTTCGGATTGAGCCACCTGGCTTGCTACCGTAAGCTGAAAAAGATGCATTTGGATTGTGGAGACACAATAGGGTTTGCACATACTGCACCATCAGGGCAGATGGACTTGAGCCTTTGGGAGAGGTTTTACCTGTTCGGGATACGGAGCTTGAGCCTCAATGAACTTGATTACTGGCCGCCGCAGGATAGGGATGTTAACCAGAGGAGTCTCTCTCTCCCGGCAGTCGGGTTGCTCGCAGAATGCGTTACATTGAGGAAGCTTTTCATACACGGAACTGCTCATGAACATTTCATGATGTTCCTTCCAAGGATACCGAATCTGAGGGATGTGCAGCTGAGAGAAGATTACTACCCTGCACCAGAGAATGATATGAGTACAGAGATGAGGTCGGATTCATGTAGTCGGTTTGAGTACGTTTTGAATAGACGTGTTATCCCTGATTGAGAAACAAGTTTTAACTCGAGATGAAGGCTGGGAAAAGCTTCCTGCCCCTGGATTCCAAATTGTATCAACATATAAAATCTTCCAAGTTGCATGAGTTTTTTGTGGATTTGGATTACTTTTATTCTTCCACAATTTGGTTCTCAAGTGATCCTAGCACAAATTGAATCAACGTATTTGATAGCATAGAGAAGAATTGCAAATGTACTTTGATTGCAGGGAAAAGATAGTACCAAGGTTTTTTCTTCTTTTTTTTTTTTTTACCCATTTCCAACTTAAACTCAACAAATGTGTATTTTCCAGAACTGAAAATAGTATCAAAAGTTAATACAACTTGAGCCGAGAACATAAATGTGACACCTCTACCATGATATTTTTATACAACACAATGTATTACACTAGCAGAGTGAGTATTCGCAATCTAGCAACCGGGTGAGAATCTCCTCACAGCTTGGTCGATCTTGCGGTTCTGCCCAGCAATCTGAAAATAAACAAGCATGAGCAGCTACATTTAATGGAATTAAATAAATGCAGAGTTTTGACAAAGATTTTGAGCAAAATGGTCAAATTGTGGACCTGCAATTAGCCTGCCTAGAGGACTATCAGGAATCTCCAGCCGTGAGCCCTCATGAGCAACAGCATAAACAACCTAAACAGGAGAGAAAATGAACAATCATTTAATATACCGCAAACAAGAACACCAAAATATGTCCTTTACTGACCAAGAACAGGAAAGAACAGAACTCGTATACACATATGAAACAAACAGAGACAACCATACCCTTTCTGGTGGGATACCCTCCCATGGTCTATTGAGAGTGCACAGTTCCCACATTATAACACCAAGGCTGAAAATATCACATTTTTCTGTGAAGGGTTCATTGCGAATAAGTTCAGGAGCCATCCATTCTGGAGTTCCAGCCGATGATGAATCTCTCATAGTGGCGTCGGCCATTATTCTCGACAGCCCGAAATCGCAGATCTTGACCGTCCAATGCTTATTTACAAGACAATTTGCACTTTTTATGTCGCGATGAACTATCTTCATCCGGTGTATGCACATCAGTCCCCTGCAGTTGGTAGTAGCGAACTGAAGTTAATTGCTACTTGAAATACTCATTTCCCTGAATATTTTTGGTATTTCCAGAAACAAGAATCCTCATATGTGCCCAGTTATTTTGCCCGACAGAATGGAATAGCGTGCACAGAAAAGCTATGTAATTACACCGCTAACATGATGAGGAAAGTCTAGTTTAATGTATGATACAATTTGCTGGTAGGGACACTTGGTGAGAGTATATGAAGTCTAATGATGTAATCTTTCGCACAATGTAATCACTGAGCACTAATTCCTTAACATCACAATGCTATGTACATAATTGTACTTTTTTCAAATACAATGCATCTATCCGAACTCCAAAGACAATTCATCACCATTGCAGCTATGCAGAAGTACAAAATCGATCTTCAAAATTCTTGTCAGAGCCCTATCTTACAAGAATATAATTCAAACTAGCGGCATTTCTTCATGTGCCAATTGCAACAATGAAATGAGCCAAGGAGAGAACATTGTTTCACTCGCAGGAGTCCCTTGCTTCCACCACACGAAGGCATAATTGAACTACGTTTCATATTAGCCGTACTCCCTTTGCCTCTTACCTCTGTCAGAGTCTAGGAAGCACAGATACGGATAGGGATAGGGATATGGATACGAATAAGATATGATTGGTAATATGGTAATATGGCAAAACCTACAAAAATAGGATTGGGATACAGATACGCGGATACGGCTATAAAAATTAACTTTTTTTATAATTATTGAATATGCACTATGCATAAAAAAGAGTCAAAAGAAATAGAAGAGTAATTGAATTGTTAATACCATAATATCAAGTACTTAGCACAAGTCAATTTTCAAGTCATTCAACGTAATTCAGTATGCATAATCTATTAATCCATCTATATTATTTCCTGTATAGTAAAAAATACAACTAGTATTTATAATTTTTTTTTTTATAAAAATCATGTCTGACTGTCTATATGTTTATATCTATATTCAGATTTTCAGTCGAAATGAGAGACCGAACTAATTGAGTGAGAGACAGGAGTATGAGTACGAGAGAGAGAGAGAGAGAGATGGAGACATATATAGAGTGAGAGAGAGCAGTGAGAGATTGAACCTAGATTCTATGGCAATTGCAGATGTCGATTGAAGAAGCCAAGAATGATCAGGTGTAGGCCTATGGGGTTTTTAGGTTTTTTTACCCCTGTCGTAAACAACGTGATGTATATTTACATATATACATGTCATTACGGGTTGGCCTTTCATATTTATTTTGTATTTTAAAAAAAATTCATTTCTACCCCCGTTGTATTCCAAAAGTATCCGGTCGTATCCTAGAAGTATCCACCGCGCATTTGAAATGTATATCCGAAAAATATCCGATACGCGTTCTAGTTAAGTTTCGGAGTATCTGTGTTTCATAGTTAGAGTTCATAATACAAATATTGAGATAATCCAGGCATTGCTCTGAAACCAAAAAACTAGAAGATATAGAATCCAAAGCTACTAAGCAAATGAAAAAGGTCTGACAGGTTTTTGCACATGAATAACGACTGGAAGTATCCACTATCAGATAGTCTCCAGCAGTCACCTCAAAAGTAAAGCTGCAATACAGAGACGAATTTAAGCCCATACATTCTTGATGTAAATACCAATCTGGAAGTGTTACAAGTTACATAAGTAGACTAACAAGGCTGGTGGAAACTTTATTTAGAGACGATTCGTTATCAAGTTTAGAGACGATAAGTAAGGTTCTTGTTGATCTCACAACTGTGTTTATATTTAGGCGCAAGAAAAGATCTTTCTTATAAAATAAGATACCAGAACATATATGTTGAATGGTGGAATAAGATTCTTATTCTTCTCCCTTTAGGAGGATCAACATATAGAACAAATTACAAGCCTAATAAAGGAAACACTCCCCCTCAAGCTGGAGAGTATATATCATGTACTCCCAACTTGCTATAGATAGAATTAATGGAAACCTTTGGGAGAGCTTTGGTGAATATATCTGTAAGTTGAGAATCAGAAGGAACAAAAAGTGTAGAGATCTCATTGGACTCCACTTTAGACCGAACAAAATGACAATCGACC